>JANAVB010042427.1:0-33286 GCA_029216955.1 Iris pallida
GGCCGATTGAAGCTAGACCACAAAATCATACAGAGTGTCCCCATTAGCAGCGAAAAGTAAATAAAATAAGTTAAAACTAAGTCATTGCTCTTATTGATGATCAAGAAGTATTACAAGTGGTACTAGGCCGAGATTATAATTCGCTCAAGCTCTCTCTCTCGAAACATTAAAGTCGTGCCAAGTGGCTTAGAATATGGAATGATACATGACGATGTTCTGATACATTATGTCATGTATATGGTGCTTCAGCTCCTTTGCAACTCTCCAAGGCTCCAGAGTTAGCTCCGCGCCTTAGCACGTTCGAGGAAAATCTCAGCACCCAACGAGGTTCTCCGGCATTATACAAACAATCTATATGGTTATCAGTACATTATTATACACTGGTGGGGAGGCTAGCTCGTACACTCGCTATCATTACCAAACACGTTCAATTTACTTTTGTGCACCATCAGTTATTGTCTTACTCATCTTGCCATAGGATCAATTTCATGGCATATTGTAAAACCTATCTCGTGTTACCGATATCAAGTGTTGCATGTGAATAGCATTCGCAACTTACCATACGATCTGTTTTGTCCAAGGTAAACTAAGTTAGCCAACATTTATATACGTAAAGACTTAACAGATTTGCATAAAGCATTCGAGAGTTTCAAGGGCGTGTTCCTGCATCAGGTGGACGAAGTATTTGAGTTTGTCAAGTTATGTTGTACTCAAAAGCTTTGTTCAGATGTTCATGTTCACTCAGTTGTTCAGCTTAGTTCACTCAGTTGTTCAATTTTTCATCTTAGTTCACTCAGTTGTTCAGCTTAGTTCATTCAGTTGTTTAGACTTCACAGATTTCTTATTTTAATGCAAGGTCTCGCACGCGAAATATCGCAATCGAGCCAACTTAATCTATATGCACCGGTGCTGGCATCAAAAGCCATTTTGGACTGTCCATCTTGGTATCGTAGTTCCCTATCAGCCAGGGATGGTCGGTACGTCCTAATAGGCCATGCAATACCCGACTTATGCCTCTTGGGTGGCCGAGCCCTCACCCAAGCCGTCCGTAAGCCATGATTCTACCTAGGTCGGCCATGATGTCGCTGATCATTGCCTTGGAATTCTTATTCACTTCTTTTTCTCGTGTTGTCCGCGACCATTTCATATTGTCATATCATTTTTAACTTAACGGGCTATCTTTGAGCCATATGTTGTCTTTGAGCAATAGTCGATTACCGACTAGGTTGGCGGCGGCATCCGTGCAGCGCGGGTAGCGAGTCCCGTTGCACGTTTCCGTCATATCTGTCGCTAATGATTCTTTTTTTTGTATGCCTTTCTTTTTTTTTATTCATTCATTTTTTTTCTTTCTTTCACTTGTTCATTCGTTCATTCATTTACTCGTTGATTCATTTATTCACTTATTCGTTCATTCGTTCATTCATTCATTATGCAGCTTCCTGTAAGGAAACTGTCTTGACGACCCAACTGTGTCGAAGTCTTTCGATATTTTTATACTCTGCTCGGAACGACTATGTTGATAGTCTTCCTGCCTCATTTTAGTGAATCATTGTTTTGTGCTTCAAGTTTTACTAAGTGACAAGCATTTCGTTCATAAGTTAACACATAGACAATTCTACTCAAAAGTAAGTTGTGCCTTAGCACGAGCATGGACTTGTGGTGCGAGGTTCAAGTAACATTTCATGTTCTACACAAGCATGCAAGATGGAATTATTCCCTTAGCTAGGTGCATTGAGTCATTTTATTAGCATGTAGGGGTTTATCACCTAGTGATTCTAGCAATAATGTCCGTATTATTATGTGTCTAGGCTAAGCAAAGACAGGTTTATCAGAGCCATCCACCTTAGTGATGAACGCATCAGCCAAGCGAGACTCCGAGCGCGCCTTTGAATGTCTAAGTCTATATTCTTCTAAAGGGCCAAGTCCATTGCCTTTGCCTTAAGCGAGTCATTTTACCGAATAAGACGGGGTTCGAGTTGTTGCACTTTGCACCGTTTAAGTCGACGTTCCGCTAGAATAGAGCGGGTCATTACAGTGGTGGCTTCCCCACTAATCCAAAACAATGAGGGACGCCTCGTCGTCGTCCGTCCGATGCTCCCATCGGTGGCTTCTTCTATGCTTCAGGAGTTGGCTTTAAACAACGAGCCGGATTGCATTTATTGGGACCTTACACATCACGGGGATTTTACCACCAAATCGTACTGGGATTACTACCGGGAGCAGTATGAGACGACAAAGTGGAGTATTTACTATTGGAACAAATTTATCCCTTCGCGTATTGGCGCCTAATTCCTTTGGTGTCTTAGCTTATATGCCATCCTTGTGGACGAGAGACTCCATAGGTTGGGCTTTAAGCTGGCTTCCAAATGTGTCTGCTGTAACAATTCTTCCTCGGAGACGACGGATCATCTCTTCATATCCAGTGAGTCGGCTTCGGCGGTTTGGACTCATTCGCAAACATTTTTAAACTCAACAACAATCAGTCGTCCATAAACCATCTTGTCGAGGTATGGCTTGCAAACATCTCTCTTAATAGTCAGATTGGGATTAGTAGAAACATTATATTCGGCAATTGTCTCTGGGAACTTTGGAAACAAAGAAACACCATCATTTTTCAAAAAGGGACGGCCAATCATCAATATGTTATTTGCCGGGTGACGACGAGTTGGCAACAAACTCTGCGGACTCATAAACTGGTTCTCAACGAGCTGGGGGAAATCTTGATCCTGGGGACATGCATACTTGTCCCACCACTACTAGGGGGAACACTAACAGCATAGAGAAATGGCATCCCCCTAACGTGGGCCTCAAATTAAATATTAGTGGCACTAGTGGTGAGGACAATGCTACTGCTGGTGGCGCTATTATTAGAGATGGTGATGGCAATTTTGTGGACGCTCTCAGCAATTTTAATCTTAACGATTATAGTTCTATGCCGAAAATTGATATCCTGCTGTCTAGTTTACAGTTGTGCAAGGATAAGAACTACAATATTTTCTATATTGAAGGCTCTTCCGAGCCCTTCATAAACGCCATAAATGGAAAGTCCACTATCCCATGGAGGATCATCTACAAAATCAGAAGAATTCAGGCTCTCACCGATGTCAACACCACTTTCTCCAAAATTGCGAATAAGGCTAACGGCGTGGCAAAAGCTCTCGCCTCTAAAGAAGAGCAGATCTTCTCCCACACCTTCAAACTTACAAATATTATTGGACAGGCCCTTGAAGAGGATCGGAGGCACACAGCGGCTCCAACATGATGTTGGCCTTTTCATTTTGCTTTTGTCCTAGGGAATTGATATACTTTTGTAGATGCTTGGACTATCTCCCAACATCACCTGCTTTTTTTCCTTCAGTGCATTATATATATGGTCATTTCTGGTAAATAAAAAAAATCTACTTCGACCTTGGCAATCACCTCTAGCCAAGTGGTTGACATAAGAGGCATTTGTCCCATATACCAAGATTCGAACTGGGATAGATGCATATTATTATTTTTTATTTATAAAATGGTATAAGTTGGGAGTGTTAAGCCAGGCATCACAAAAAGAAACTTATCGAATTTTTTTTTAATGATGCCAACACTGTTGATTATGTAAACACCACAAAATAACATAGATTTTTGGAGTAATTGTGCTTCTTAGCATGCATGTGCACTCTAAATGGCGGGTTCAGGGTTTTGATGGTCTTGTTAGACTATGGAGAAATTTTGAGTTACATAAGTTTAGGAAGTAGAGACTACAAAATATGGATTTTGTCATAAGTATTGGACACAACTCGGATGCTCTAAAATATATCAAAACATATCAAAATAGAATAGAGATTATTTGTATCGATTATGTCTTTACTGGATTATCATATATCTGTGTCCTGGCAACATAGGACACAAGCAAAAGAGTTATCCAAAACTGCTAACAAAGATCTTACTAAAACTATATCTACAATTCAGTACACATCCACTCTCACTTTATTATTAATTTATTCTTTTCACTCTAAAAAGAAGAAGAACCTTAGAAACACAAGAAATCCTAATAGTCAAACCCATCACCACCATCAAACCCGGCATCGTACCCGGCGTCGTAAGCCGCCGCATCGTCCGACAGCATGTCACCAATCAGAAGCCCGCCGACAGCCCCGCCCAGCAGCCCCATCCCGAACCCGGGACCACTATTCCTCTTCGGAGGCGGCGGTGGCGGCATGACCGGAGGCTGATACCCGTACCCATACCCATAACCATGCCCGTTCCCTGGCGGTGCCGCATGCGCACTGTACCCATAGTACCCGCCGCCGCCGCCACCCCCTGCCATCGGCGGCGGCGCCATCGGCATCGGATATGGGTACGCCATGACCGGAACCTCTGCCGCCTTCACGACCTTCTCCCCCAACCTGTACGACATGTTGAGCACCCCTTTCGTCTTCTTCGAGTGTGGCATCCTGACCGGGTAGCTCACGAACCTGACCCCGCCGTCAGTGCGTCCGCCTTCGAGAAGCTCTTTGAGCGGGACGGTGACCTCGCCCACGTCGCGGTCGCCGAGGGCCCTCTCGGTGCGGAGGAGGACGTGCAGCGCGAGGAAGGGGTCGGGGTTGGAGACCGCGGGGACGGTGAACTCGACGGTGTAGTTCCAGACGGGGTCCCGGCCGCCCACGCGGTCGGGAGGGACCCTGCGCTTGAACTGGGGGTCGTTGGCGATGGAGACGACGGCGTAGACGTTGAGCTTGGAAAAGAGGTTGACCTCCTTGAGGTTCTCGGCGGAGATTAGGGTTAGCTCCAGCTTCCTGAACTCCATATTGTTTTTATTGTTGTTGGTGGTGCTTCTTTGACAAGGAGAGGATTGAGAGAGAGAGAGGGAGAGAGAGAGGGAGCGATATATAGAGAAAGAGAGTGATAAAGGGATAGGGACGGAGTGCGATATATAGAGAAAGAGAGTGAGAAAGGGATAGGGACGGAGTAAATAAGTGTGGACCTAAGTATTGAGCGGGAATAAGTAAAGGAGTGGGATTACACGTACGTGAGAATATTTTTTTCACTTTCCTCTTAGACCACATGTAGCAAAAAGAGGGGAATATATGCGTTTCTTTTCTGTAGTGGAAGCTTCTTTTTCATGGAATATATGCATTTTGCTTTGTGGTATTAAAAGTTGGCTTCAAATCTTAAACTTTGTCGAAACAAAAATGCTATTTGTCTTCTAAAAAATTTGGATGATACCATCTCTTATTATGTGGTATATAACATGACTGATGACATGACATCTAATATGACAAAATTAACCATTAAACTTTAGTATTAATATTAATATCAAATTAACATGAATATTAATATTAAAATTAACATTAATATTAACTTTAACATTAACATTAAAATTAATATTAATAGTAAATTAAAATTAGCATTAACATTAAATTTAATTAATATTAAATTAACATAAATATTAATATTAACATTAACATTAATTAACATGAACATTAATTTTAACATTAAAATTTATTAACATTAAATTAAAATTAGCATTAACAATAACAATAAAAGAATTTGGGTAGTTAATTTTTGGGTTAAAACATGACATGTTAGCTGTCATGTCAGTTGCCGTGTCAGATGTCACACAATGAGATGTGGCATCACCCAAAATTTTGAAAGCCAAATAGCATAATTATTGTCAAAAATTATTGATTTTCGATAAAAGATTTATATTAACTTGTTTGCTGATAGAGGACCACTAGTTGGGGTGAGCGTTCGGTGTGTTCGATTTCAACTAAACTCAAAATTGAATAACAAAAATTCTAAAAAATCAAAATCGAAATCGAATCGAATCAAAATTAACAAAAGCAGAAATTGAACCGATCCCGAAACGTATAAACTATTAGATTTATTCTGGAATATTTTTATTGTTTAATGGACCGGATCCAAAGTTGGAATCGTAGTTAAATTATATTAAAAACTATAATTTTTATATACTTATTTATTGTATTTCAAAATTGTATCAACAGTTGAACTAGTTCTTAAATTATCAAAGTTGGACTTCAAAACACATAGAATTTTTGTTTTCAAAATATACAAAAAAAAATATACACATTTTTAATAGTAAAATATATATAGAATTATGGGTATTTGTATGATGCATAAGTCTTATTCGATTTTTGACCAAAATCGAATCCAAAATAGAAATCGAACCGAAACCTAATAAGGAATTTCAGCATTTTCAAAACTTTTTTCAAACTTAACCAAATCTCTTATTCGGTCCGACTCGGTTCGATTCCAATCAATGTTTGGTCCAAAGCCTAATATGCTCACCACTAATTAACCACTGTACTTGCAACCAAAAACATAAATTCTTTTAGTTAATTATATTTTGAGGTGAGAGGAAGTTTTGTAATGCCTGTTGTTGGTATTACGTATTTTGGTATACGTGTACGTATTTAGACTCGTATTTGCATGTTTTTCTGCTTGATTTATTGGACATTTCTTTGCTTGGTTCATCTTGGTTCGGTTTGGCTTGTTAGCTTGGTTCGGTTTTGTTGGAGAACCAACCCACTTACCTACCATCACCATTTATTAACCCACTCCCTTCTCTCTCCTCATTAACTTTTCTTCTCCACCATTACTTCTCCACCAACCTGAGAGTGGAGAGCTTAGGCAAGTGCATCTTGCTTCATGGAGGAACCCCATTTTTTATTGTTTCACTGTCTTTCTCATGTGTTTCTAACCCACTTTAGTACTTAGCATTTTTTATTTCTGTGGTTAATTTCTTGTAGATCTAGCTTTGTGGTATTTTCGGTTCTCACGAGTTTTGATCTAACAAACCTGCATATTTTTGCTATTTGATGGTTCTATGATGTAGAGAATTTCATTCTGCCCTAATTTGACTTATGCATGGAAGTTGGAATTTGGACTCTGGATGACGAATTTATGGAGCTTGGAAGCATGACTTCATGGTGTTCTTCTTCTCGAAAAGTGGAGAAGAAGAACAGTTCTCTGGCCGCATGGCCATTTAATTGAATTAATTATTTAGTTGGCCGCATGAGCCTTTTCTTGCACAGTCGCATATGGCACTGCTTAGCTGGCATGGCCACTATTCATTTAATGACCGCATAAGCAGCATACAATTAATTTGCATGGCCAATCAATTTGCTGAGCCGCATGGCTACTATTCAATTGTCAGCCGTATATGGCCAACACAAGGTTAGTCGCATGGCAATTTGCCAAATCATAGCCGCATGGGCCTTTTGGCCATTAGCATTAAATATTACCAAGTGAGCCGCATGGCCTTTGGCCATTAGCATTAATTATTTAAGCCTTGGCCGCATGCATTTACAAGTAGCCTGGCCGCATGAATACTATTCCTAGCTTGGCCGCATAAAATTCTTTAGCTGGCCAATGCATTAGTAATAAATTTGTATGCATTAGTAATAAATTTGCATGCATTAGTAATAAATTAGCATTTAATGCATGCATCAGCACATGCTTACATGCTTATAGCCATTAATTGCATGAATTAGCCATTAAAGTGCATGTATTAGTTTGCATTAATGCATGCTTACGTATTAGTTTGCATGTATTTGCAATTCCTTAACAATTTTTCTTGGCCACATAAAACAATGTTGGCCGCATGAATTAAATACAGTTGGCCGCATTATTAAGGCTTAGCATTAACAAGGCTTAGCATTAACTAATGCATCCTTAGCATTGCATGCATCAGCATATGGGAGCAAGCTTGGCCGCATGCTTGCATGCATGGCCCAAGCAATTGTTTATTAATTGCTTACGTAAAATGCATCAGCATTTTTTTGCTTGCAAATGCAAGCTTAGTTGGCCGCATAGGAATCCTTAGTTAGCCGTATATGGGGACAATTGTCAGCCACATATGGCATTTTCTTTTTTTTGCAAGCAGCTTGCTAGCCGCATGTGGCAACTGCTTAGCTGGCTGCCTTTACATGCAATTGCAACATTTGCATGGCCATATTTAGTTGCCTTTGGCCGAATGTAATGGCTTGAATGCAACATTTGCATAGGCCTTAATTAATTGCCAGACTATATTTTGCTTGGCCATTTATTTAATTACTTAGCCGCATGCAACGTGCATAAACTTGCATGGTTTTAGTGCATGCATTAGCTTGCATGTTTTTTTTAAAATTTGCATGCATTTAATTGCATGGTTTCATTTGCTAGCACTTGCTTGCTTGCATGGCAACACTTTTGGCCGTATATGGCCGATCCACTAGCTGTCCGCATAAGGCCAAACCACTTGTTAGCCGCATCGGCCATTAGATAATTTTTCCTGGCCGTATGGCATTAATTTATTACTTGGCCGCATATGCACTGTTGCATGGCAATTTCATACGGCAACTTTTTCTGAGCCGTATGATCCCTCCACAGCACTTGCTAATATTTAATTACTATTTGTATGCTTGTGCCATATTAATTGTTCTCTGACACGATGGTGATCCGTTGTGGTGCAATTTTGACAATGACATGACTTGATAGTGGCCCAACGTGGCGCACTCCTGACAATAAACTTGACATGATAATTCTTGATAGTGGCCCGTCGTGGCGCACTCTTGACAAGTAAACCTGACATGATATATCTCGACATGCTGTTGCGACGGCTAACATGACATGACAAGCATGAATGACCTGGACACCGTGGACGATTGTGCTTGTACAAATGAACCCGTCTTGTCTTGCATCATGTATAGGACAGGGATCCCTGAGTACCACGGTCAGGGGTACCTACTGTAAATTGACTAAAGCTAATAACTAGAATAATCCAATAGTCATGAAGAGATCTCTCAGCTACAGGCAATCCCGTTACCTGGACGCACTTGTGGATTTGTAGCCTGCCGACGAGTAGGGCACATTTCCAGCATACTGTCATGTGTTGCACCCTTATTGTACTAATATTCGACCTGGGTAACCTGGATGGTCTGCAGGGCTTGTGGCTGTGGAAGAATCTTGTTACATTTTGCTAGTAACTAGGCCTGTGATAATCCTAGTTAGTTAAAGTATCAAGCCGTTCTGATTGCTTGGCCGTGATTGTTGGATGAGGAATAATCAGTCTAGTCTTGTCTTGATCCTGTACAAGATTGTTATGTGACCTGATTTTTTATTTTATCTTGCCGATAAATGGTGGGAGAAACCAAGTTCTGTTCAAACGAAGGATTACAATCCCAGTCCTTTTTTGGTTTACGGGTTGTAACCTGGTTATCTGAATAGTCCCATGGCTATTTCATCGTATATCACCTGTCATGCTTTTCCTTAATTACTATCTTTTATTATGTAATTATACTCTTGTGCTAATTACTGGTTTTAGTTCCTAAGTAAAGCCTCCTTTGTGGTACTTGCCCTTTCTGGGGTCTGATCCAGCTGATTTTGTATGGCCAGATTTTGGAACAGTTTCAGAGGATCTACTGACTTTTCAGCCAGATGGTGACCACCAGGCGTAACCCTAGCAACGAGTGGGTTTATTTTGGCTCTCCCACTCTATTGTAAAAATAATCTTTTGAGGCGTTTAGCCGACGAGCACGTGTTAGCTCGTATTGTACCTTTATTTACTGTCTGCCTACGGGCTGTAACATAATTGACAGATCCTAGGGTTGATCATATATGACTAAACTCTTGCCAGTCTTCACATTTTCTAACGACTAGCGTCATGATCAGCTGAATATGTAATGTTTGGGATGCCTTACAATTGTATATTTGGTGATCTTACATCTTGTAATATTTACTTACTTGCTTGAGATTGAGACATATAGGCTTGTTCATGACCTTAAAAGACTGATGGCTTGTAGATAAACTCTCATATTGAAGAACAGATGGCAACTCTAGAGGGGGGTGAATAGAGTTTATAGAGATAATAACCAATTAAAAATTCAACTCTATCACAAACAAAACTAATCAGCGTAAATGCGGAATTTAAAGTGAGAAGAAAGAGAGCATACGAAAACACAGCCGATTTTAACCTGGTTTCCCTCGTGGAGGACTAGTCCAGGCCTGAGAACTCTAGCTCAGGATTAAATCCACTATTTGTGAAATAGTAGTTTACAACCCGTGCCTTTTCTTCAGAAGAGCACGTCAACTTCTTACAGAGGATCGCAGTGGCGATTTGCTTAGAATTTTCCAAGCGACTTCTTCAACTCTTGCACAAGACTCCTAACTGAGAGATGCTGAGCACTCGAGACTTAGGAAGCTTGTGGCTAGTAGATGGGAAGGATATGGCTTATCTGAGCTTTAAGAGAGAAGAGAAGAGAAGATTGGATGATTTGAAATGAGAGAATTCTTGGCCTATTTATAGGATTTTTGTAGGCAAAATTCGGCCAGAATTCGGGTAGGAAATTTCAAATATTTGGCCGTTGGACAACTTGCAACCAGCTAACCCTAAAATTAAGGTTGCTGATTTTTAGGGGACAGAGTTCGGCCCGAACTCTGTGTGGAGGCAGAGTTCGGCCCGAACTCTGTCTCCAGAGCACAGAACTGGTTCTTGGGGATCAATGGACATTTTTTGGATGGTAGAGTTTATGGATTTGGGTAGGCTTTTGGTCAATTCTCAAGAGCTCAGCATGACACAGTTTACAACAGTCTAGACTCAATAAAAGTGTAAAATACAGACTCATATATAACTGAAATGCAAAGACTGGGCTGTCGTCTGACTTGAGCTTGATGTGGACGTCGTGTGTCGTATTGAATTATTACAAGTATTATTTAGTCAATGTGATCGATATTTGGTTGACTGTGACTTTGGGTCAACAATCTCTCCCATATTGATAATTAACAAAATAATAATTGTATATTCAATATTCATACCTGGACACAGTCAATGACAAAAGCATAGCTCCCCCATAATCGGTGCCGAGCTAAATAGGATAACTCCCCCATAAATGATGCGTTGAACCTGTTGGCCTGATAAGGAGTATCTCCCAAAAAGTACCAAAAGCACATATATACAAAAACTAAATTGAATACAATATACAAATCTCTCCCCCTTTTGGCATTTAGCAATATAAGCAAGTAATAATGGACAAACACACCAAAAGAGAAGAAACTGCATATTAATGAATATAACGAGCAGAGATTAAGACAGTTATGATAATCATAAGAGTCATCACAACTAAAACATAAAGAGTAATCATAAGAGTCATCACAACTAAAACATAAAGAGTACTGATAAACCAAGTACATAAATCCAACTAAACAACTGAAAAACTGGAAAGCATAAAACATAAACTATGATCAGCAGCAGCATCATCTGGTGGAATCCATCTCCATCATGGAGCACGAGAAGGCCCAGCGGAGTCGGAAGGATCAGTGAAGGAACGGCTGGGGTCCACAATAGCAGCACCCGGATCCAGGTAGCGCATGACCCAGGGATCGTCAATGCGATATCCCTCGCGACCGGGATCCCGCTCCATGGGAATGGGCATAGAGGGATGACGGGACATAGAATACCGAATATCATGCAGCAAGTTGCTGAGGGCACTCATCTGCAGGGTAGTACGGTAGTCCATCTGAGTCCAGCGATCGTCCTCTAAGGTAAAGCGATTTCGAAGCATGGTCTGGATGTAGTCAAGAGTAGCAGGAGGAGGTGGCACATCCTGTCCAAGTGGAGGGGCGTCGGGCTCCTCATCATCGAAATGCTCAGAAGTGGCAGGAGAGGCTACGACTGCCTAAAGTCGTCGTACCTTAGATAAGAAGGCAGGAGCAGGCAAGAAAGGACAATCATGAAGTGGTACAATGAATGCACGAAGGACCATAGGAAGATATAAGGGATAAACCAAGGCTCGTGGTTTCTTCCTACAGTTAATCATCCAGTCCATCATGGTACGTGGAAGATTAAAAGGAATGCGATAATGGAGATGATACAAAGCTGATATCTCAAAATAGGTGACTTTATCGGTAGAGCCGGCCTTGGATAGAAGGGTATTGAAAACAATCCGATGAAGTTCATAGTAGTAAGGGTTGAGATGTTTGGCCATAAGCTTACGAGGACAAATGTTTGGGGCACATAAGTCTTCCTTGAAGCTCTCAAGGGAAGTTCTATCTAGAAAGTGGAACGATCGAGCTTCAACAAGCTTGTCCCAAGTATCGAGTTCTTGAAGTTCAAGATACTCGGCCAAATCAGAATCAGCAAAGGCGATATCAATGCCCGCAACTCGGGAGTAGATGTGAGTATCATCATGAGTCAAGTTGCAGTAAAACATTTGTATGGCACTACGATATATGACCGAATTAGAAGTAACATGTTCGTCAAGACAGAGGTCATTAAAGAGTGCATCATATTGAGAGAAAATTGTGAAGTTAATGGGGTGTCCCGCAAACACCGGACGTGTCCGAAAATCACTAAACCATTCATTAGATGCGTCTAGTGATATAAAAAGTCGGTCATCGTAGGTGTTTGGATCATGTGGACGTGAAGGGTTGAACAATGGATGAGGTGGTTGATGTTGTTCAACGGGTTGCTCAACGGGAGGAGGAGCATTCGACGAGGATGCTCCCTCGGTCCGAATTCTCTTCCCACGGTTGAACAAGCGAGGAGCCATAGCACAAAGTATAGAAAATTGAAATAGAGAAGAAGAGTAAGTTATACCTCCAATAAATGATGAACAGTGAAAGAGAATTGGAAAATAGCCTTTCTCCTTGAATTTGGGAAAGAATGGAGCACAATAGAGAGAAAACTAGGGTTAGGGTTTTAGAAAATAGTGGAGGAGAAGAAGAAAAGGTGGTAAGAAAGAGGGAGGAGGAAGAGAAACCGAATATAAGGGAAGGGTTTCTCTTGGTCGGAGTTAATCAGGACCATTGGATCAAGTTTTGATCAACGGCTAGAACCTGTCCCCGATTCTGGAACAGGGAGGCCGAACTCGGCCCGAACTCTGGTAAGGGCAGAGTTCGGCCCGAATTCTGGGTCCTTGTCCCAGAACTGAAATCAGGCTAAAAGGATGAAAAATTGGTTAAGTATGGGAAATCAAGATAAGTCAAAGATAAATGATTAAGAATTTCAATAAACTAGATAGTGGAAGTAGAAAGATAGCAATATGAAATTGAAAAATAGCATATCAGCAAGTGATAAATCAAAATGTACCGTATAATAAACAAGGAGTTATATTATAATTCAATATTTTAAATTTGCCATGAGTTAGCTGCAGGGGCCGGATCCCAGCTAGCGGTAGTCCTGAGGACTAGTGCACCGTGTCGCTTAGGCTTTTACGCCTTGTTGTCAGAAGGGCCCTTTCGGCTTGTACTCATAGCAAGTTCATTATAAGAGAATCACAATATAATCGATATTTACGCAGGTGTATTTTAATTTATGACGGCTTCATCTAAAATTCTACGTTCACGACAGAGGAAATTGAAGCGCTCTTCGGATAATGGCTTTGTGAAGAAATCAGCTAACTGATGATCAGTGTCAATAAATTCTAAGTTAATCGTGCCATTTTGCTGATGATCACGCAAAAAGTGGTGTCGAATTTTAATGTCCTTTGTGCGTGAGTGACAAATAGGGTTCTTAGTCAAGTTTATAGCACTAGTGTTGTCACAAAAAATAGGAACATGTATGAAAGATAAATTATAGTCTTCAAGGGTTTGCTTCATCCACAGAATTTGTGCACAACAACGTCCAGCTGCTATGTATTCAGCTTCTGTTGTGGATAGTGCGACAGAATTCTGCTTTTTGCTAAACCAAGAGACTAAAGCCTTTCCTAATAAATGACACGTACCGCTCGTACTTTTACGGTCGACCTTGCATCCCGCAAAATCAGCATCAGAGTAACCAATGAGGTCAAATGATGTTGACTTGGGATACCATAGGCCCACTGTAACCGTACATTTAAGGTATCTAAAGATACGCTTAACTGCGGTCATGTGTTATTCCTTAGAATTTGCTTGATATCTAGCACACAGGCAAACGCTAAACATTATATCAGGACGACTAGCAGTAAGATAGAGTAGACTGCCTATCATACCTCGATACTTACGTTGATCTACGGGTTTGCCGCTGTCATCTGGTTCAAGCTTGGTTGAAGTAGCCATAGGAGTGCTGATTGGTTTGACGTTATTAAGGTCAAATTTCTTCAGTATGTCCTTTGTATACTTCGACTGACAGATGAAGGTTCCATTTGACATTTGTTTGACTTGCAGCCTAAGAAAGAAGTTGAGCTCTCCCATCATGCTCATCTCAAACTCGGTCTGCATACACTTGGCAAAATCTTGACAAAGGGTTTCATCAGTAGAACCAAAAATAATATCGTCTACATATATTTGAACTAAAAGAATAGTGTCCTTCAAAGAATTTATGAAAAGTGTAGTGTCAATTTTCCCTTTTGAAAAACCTTTCTCAAGTAAGAAGTTGCTAAGCCGTTCATACCAAGCTCTGGGGGCTTGTTTGAGGCCATATAGCGCTTTCTTTAACTTGAACACGTGGTCGGGAAATTTGTGATTTTCAAAGCTAGGGGGTTGTTTTACATAAACTTCCTCCTTAATAAAACCATTCAAGAAAGCACTTTTAACATCCATTTGAAATAATTTAAAATTTTGAAAATTTACAAATGCACAAAGCATCCGAATAGATTCTAATCTAGCAACAGGAGCATATGTCTCATCGTAGTCGATACCTTTCTCTTGGTTGTATCCTTGGGCTACTAGACGAGCTTTGTTGCGTGTGACTGAACCATCTTCATTTACTTTGTTTCTAAAAATCCATTTAGTACCAATAATTGAGTGATTAGCCGGTCTAGGAACGAGTTCCCATACTTGGCTCCTCTCGAATTGGTTGAGTTCTTCTTGTATAGCAGAAATCCAAAATTCATCATTGAAAGCTTCTGAAATATTTTTAGGCTCAATTTGTGAAATAAAGGCAGTGCTAGCAATAGAGTCTCTTAATGATGATCTAGTAGTTACTCCTCGTGAAACCTCACCGATTACCAAATTTTCTGGATGAGAAGGCTTGAAAGAGAATTTCTTAGGCAAGCTTTCCAGAGAATTTGTTTCGGTTGTGGTGTTCATTGGAGTAGACGTTGATGGTTCAACATCATCATCAAGAGTAGCTGCTGCACTGTTATCTTCATCAAAAGTCACATTTGTAGACTCTTCCACAATTAAAGAGCGTTTGTTAAAAACTCTATATCCCTTACTCTTGGCAGCATAGCCAAAGAAAATACCATCGTCAGCTTTGGCATCAAATTTGCCTAAGTTGTCTTTGGTGTTAAGGATAAAATATCTACAGCCAAAAACTTTAAAATAAGAGACATTTGGGGTTCTCCCAAACCAAAGCTCATAGGGTATCTTTTTCGTAATAGGACGAATAAGTACCCTATTTAAAATGTGGCACGCTGTACTGACAGCTTCAGCCCAAAAGTATTTCGGAAGTGAAAACTTGTTCAACATGACTCTAGCCATATCGCCAAGAGTCCTATTCTTCCGCTCCACAACACCATTTTGTTGGGGAGTTCTAGGACAAGAAAACTCATGATCAAAACCATTTGAATCACAAAACTTTTCAAAATCAGAATTTTCGAATTCGCCTCCATGATCACTTCGGATTCGAGTGATCATGTAGCCTTTTTCGTTTTGAACTTTCTTTACAAAAATTTTAAAAACTGAAATAGCATCACTTTTATAAGTAAGAAAGAAAACCCAAGTAAATCTTGAAAAATCATCAACAATAACAAATGCATAGAGTTTTCCACCAAGACTGGCTACTCTACTAGGACCAAATAAATCCATATGAAGTAGTTACAGGGGTCTAGTAGTGCTTACAGAGTTTATGGAATGGAAAGATAATTTGGTTGCCTTATTCAACTCACATTCGGCACATACGGTATCCTTTTTGAATGTGATGTCGGGCAAGCCTCTAACTAGCTTCTTGGTTGATAGCCTGGATATAGTATCCATGTTGGCATGACCAAGACGCTGGTGCCATAGTAACCGTTCATCTTTGTGAGCATATAGGCATCTACCTGCATGGTTAGTATCTAGAGACAAATAGAAAATATAAATATTGTCCTCTCTTACCCCTTCAAAAGCAATGTCTCCTGTTGACCTATCATAAATAAGGCATTTGTTTTGTCCAAAGTTAATGTCATAACCATGGTCAGCAAGATGACTGATGCTGAGCAAGTTATGCTTTAACTCGGTCACTAGGCAGACATCCTTTATTACGGGAGAGGGAGGATAGCCAATAACACCATTACCTATAATATACCCTTTTAGGTTATTTCCGAAGGATACATATCCTTCTCTCTTCATCGATAGTGATGCGAAAAGATGTGCATCTCCCGTCATATGCCGCGAGCATCCACTATCGAGAATCCACTTACACTTAGTTGAGGAGGGAAGGTCCACCTACATCAAGAGTAGATGTGACCTTTGGTACCCAAGTTCTTGAGGGTCCTGAAAAGTTAGCTTTTGGAAACCATGCATATATCTTTTTATCAACTAATCTTCTGATTCTACATTGTGGTGATATGTGTCCATGTAAACCACAATAGGTGCATGTAGTATTTCTATTTACATTAGGAGCATGCTGATGATGTCTATAAGAATATTGATGATAAGTAGATTCAGCATGGTGATGATGACTATGTGGAGAGGCATGGTGATACTATTGATATGGCATGGCATGATGATGTTGTCTATATGGCATGACATGATGATGTTGTCTATATGGCATGGCATGTTGAGATTGTCTATATGGCATGGCATAATGAGATTGTCTATATGTGGAGTGATGTTGATTGTGTCTTTGTGCAATATGATGATGACTGTATCTACTTGTAGCATGATGTTTATGTGACATATGATGATTATTTCTACGTGCATGAGGTTTGTGAAAGTGTGTGTACATGTAAGCATGATTGTGAGCAGCATGAGTATGACGTGGTTGACTAGTATGAGTAGTGTCATATTTTGTGTGTGTCTCATGTGATTGGGTTTGAGGTTGAGCAACCTGTTTTCCCAATTTAGTCTCTAGTTTCTTAGAGACAGCTTGCAATTCAGTAATCTTAGCATTCAAACCATGCAACTTAGTAATGGTAATCTTGTGTCTATTCTTTTCTTCTGTAAGCTCCGTGTTGAGTGTTGTGATTTCTTGTGTTTGTTGCTCAATACGTGCCTCGGCATCATGTAAGCTTATCTTAAGCTTAGATACCTCATCAGTGACATCCGTGGGTGTAGTATCTCTAATATTATCAAGTAAAAGAGAAAGTCTTTATATTTCAACTTCATGACTTTTGATTTTGTCCTTGGCTTGTTTATATTTACCAATGACTTTTTTATGGTCACTAAGTAAATCAGTGAAAGCATCGCCAAGTTCATCAAAAGTAAAGTCGTCAAGAGTTTCGTTAGATACCTTGTCGGATGTTGCCATTAGGCAAACATTAGCCGTATCTTGAGGAGAGTTCTTTTCTTCCTCGGAGTCACTAGCATCGCTTTCATGCCAGATGCTTGTGTTGGCATATTTCTTTGAAGAGGTCTTCTTGTATGGCTTCTCATAGCGGTTGCTTTTCTTTGAGAATGGACAGTCTTTTCGGACATGTCCCGTCTTCTTGCAACCGTAGCAAGTAGGCTCTTCTTCTTCATCTTCTTGTGGTTCCTTCTTTCTTCGGTTGAAGCGAAGGAATTTTTTGAAGTTGCGAACCATGAGGGCTTGATCATCATCTACTGAGTTGTCGTCATCCGTCTCTTCGAGTTCAGCCCTCCGTCGGTGAGCTTTGAGTGCGATCTCCTTAGCCTTAGGAGCAGGCTCTTCGAAGTCCTTGTGGTCAAGCTCATGAGTCATTAGCTTTTCCATCAAGGTCTCCATGGACATGATTGTGAGATCGTTTCCTTCTATGATGGCTGTCACCTTAGGGTTCCAAATTTTTGGTAGCCCCCTAAGTAGCTTGCGAATCTTCTCGTGATTTAAATATTGCTTCCCAAGCGAGGACAGGGGGTTAATGATGTCGAGGAATCTTGTAAACATTTGCGTGATCGTCTCGTTTGGCTTCATCTTGAAAGCCTCGTATTTTTGAGTGAGACGGCTTATTTTTGATTCCTTGACTTGCGTGGTTCCTTCATGCGTCACTTCTAGAAGCTTCCATACTTCGTGGGATATGGTGCATGTGGATACCCTGTTGAACTCATTCCTGTCTATAGCACAGAATAAAGCATTAATAGCTCTTGCGTCTAGACTTGCCTGTTTCTTCTCCTCGTCAGAATATTTGTCATGTGATTTCTCAATGAGATCACCGTTGACAACTATCCTGGCGGACTTTTTGTAACCGTCAGTGACGATAGTCCACAGGTCAAAGTCTAGAGACTTGAGATAAAAGCTCATCCTTGTTTTCCAATACGTGTAGTTAGTTCCATCAAATAGGGGAGGCCTATGAGTGGACTGTCCTTCACCGTGATTGGAAATCAAGGATTGTGTGGTTGCCATGGATCAGCTCTAGGATGTAAATCCTTGTAAAGAGAACAGAGCTCTGATACCAATTTAAGAACAGATGGCAACTCTAGAGGGGGGTGAATAGAGTTTATAGAGATAATAACCAATTAAAAATTCAACTCTATCACAAACAAAACTAATCAGAGTAAATACGGAATTTAAAGTGAGAAGAAGGAGAGCATACGCAAACACAGCCGATTTTAACCTGGTTTCCCTCGTGGAGGACTAGTCCAGGCCTAAGAACTCTAGCTCAGGATTAAATCCACTATTTATGAAATAATAGTTTACAACCCGTGCCTTTTCTTCAGAAGAGCACGTCAACTTCTTACAAAGGATCGCAGTAGCGATTTGCTTGGAATTTTCCAAGCGACTTCTTCAACTCTTGCACAAGACTCCTAACTGAGAGATGCTGAGCACTCGAGACTTAGGAAGCTTGTGGCTAGTAGATGGGAAGGATATGTCTTATCTGAGCTTTAAGAGAGAAGAGAAGAAAAGATTGGATGATTTGAAATGAGAGAATTCTTGGCCTATTTATAGGGTTTTTGTAGGCAGAATTCGGCCAGAATTCGGGTAGGAAATTTCAAATATTTGGCCGTTGGACAACTTGCAACCAGCTAACCCTAAAATTAAGGTTGCTGATTTTTAGGGGACAGAGTTCGGCCCGAACTCTGTGTGGAGGCAGAGTTCGGGCCTGCCCGAACTCTGTCTCCAGAGCACAGAACTGGTTCTTGGGGATCAATGGACATTTTCTGGATGGTGGAGTTTATGGATTTGGGTAGGCTTTTGGTCAAGTCTCAAGAGCTCAGCATGACACAGTTTACAACAGTCTAGACTCAATAAAAGTGTAAAATACAGACTCATATATAACTGAAATGCAAAGACTGGGCTGTCGTCTAACTTGAGCTTGATGTAGACGTCGTGTGTCGTATTGAATTATTACAAGTATTATTTAGTCAATGTGATCGATATTTGGTTGACTGTGACTTTGGGTCAACACATATATCTAGACAGCCGTGACCGTATGGTGTGATGGATTACATTTCATTATACGTAGCTGGCTATGTTCGCCCCCGCTCTCCAGTATTCTGGTTCTGGGACGTGACATGGTTTAAGTGGTGGCCCATACAGGTCTTGTAAATTAAGATATGTGAGGGTTTACCGAATAGATGTCTCAATCAGTACTCGTCCTTGATCTCCGTTCGTATCCTCTGAATCCCTGCAATCTTGACCTGATCACATGCTTGTAATCGTTGATCTGTCCTGGTCCTTCTTTATTGTTCCCTATGTCATCTTCTTCAGCGGCATTGTTCCTGGACCTGCCGATCAGCAAGGCGGAGCACCTCCCGTGGATCCGCAACAACCGGACGATCAAGCCCAGCATTCAGGAGTAGCCTCCAGAGTCATGCCTACTGGAGATCCAGAACCCCCGGTACAGCCAGCCCAGCCCGCAGGACATGATGATGGAGCCTTGGTGGGACTTATCAGGGAGTTGCTTACATCGCAGGATCATCGAAGAAATGTCTTGCATCAGGCAGTGGCAGATGCTCTGGGCAGAAGTGGACATCATGGGAACAGTGCAGCGAACAGTTTCAAGCATCTGAACCCTCCATTCTTCGATGGCAGCGAAGACGCTATCGCTGCTGATGCGTGGCTTCAGGACACAGAGGTGATATTGGAGGCATCGAAGACCCCAGAAAATGAGAAGGTGGCGGTAGTGCGCCTGCAGTTATTAGATCTTGCCCGCAGCTGGTAGGCGGCGCAGGCTGTGGGATTAGTGGCACCTATTGCTTGGGCAGTATTTCGTGAGAGATTCCAGACTAAGTATTTTGATGTTGTAGCTCGGTATGATCTACAGATGAAGTTCACCAATTTGAAGTAGATGGACAGGACGGTCGATGGGTATACGGCCGAGTTTTCCAGGCTTACTCGGTTTGCTCCCACTTTGGTAGCGACCGAGTTCGATAGAGCTCGGCGATTTCAACAGGGACTCCACTTGGAGATTTTACTGGCGGTAGAACAGTTTGAGCATCAGAATTTTGATGCAGTATTGAGAGCAGCCAGGAGACACGAGTATACCGTCCAGAGGATCGTGGACAGGACCGGAGGCAGGAAGCAGTCTCACGGCCAAATGACCCAGTCTTCAGTACCAGTCCCGACAGCTAGGGCTTTGTCTATTGGAGTTCCCCGAAGGATGGATTCGGTTACGTCGGTTCAGCATTCGACTCCGACGTCCCCTCAGCAACAGAAGCAGAAGCGGTCTTCCGCAATGGACTGCACTCATTGTGGGAAACAGGGCATGTAGTATCAGAATGTCGCAGAGCACAGGAATTGTGCTTGGCTTGTAGAGCACCGGACCACAAGATAGGGCACTACAACAAAAAATCTTTTTAATGACGGCTAAAAAGCATCATTAATGACGAACCATGACGCTTTTTTTCACAGCAACCGTTATAAAAATGGGTGTTATAAATGTTTTTTAAAAGCGTCATAAAGAAACCGTCATGAATAGTTTCTATAAAAGCATTATGAATAGTTAATATATAGTGCACAATTCAGAACAATTTTAAAACGTCATGAATAGATAATATGTATAGGCTCAATGCAGCACATTTATAACACTTTATACTATTCAAATTAGCATATTTATAATGCTCTATACTGCACAGTATATATTACATTCTAAAAATTTAACTTAACATTATATATCACCATCTTTATTACATTTCTCAAAATAGAGTACATATCAACATCTTCATTACATTGAATATCCAAAAACAGAATGTACCCAAAAAATAGGAATAAATCTCTTTTTGGCTAACCAAATTATTAGAAATATTTACTTAAGTAGATTCTGACCATGGATCTTCTCTCTGCCATCTTTTGAATATATCAGGAGTCCCAAAGAAAAGTAGTGTCGCAGCTGAGCGACGACTTGGTGTTGCTGCAGCCGGTACCGTCGTGGGAGAGCCTCATCCTCTGATCTCTTACTCTCACCTGAACCCTCACCAGCGCCTGCATGCACCTCAGCGTTACGTTGTGCCCTTTTTTGCAAAAAATCAGAAATGTCAGCTTAGCACTTTAGTAATCAACGCTGAAATATGAGCCTAGCAATCAACCTGGATTTTACAAGTCAATAAATTAAAGAAAGTTAACAAGAAATTTATATATTATAAATCAAAATCAAAAATGCATAATTAAGAAAGCATCACTTATTAGACTAACTGCACTTGGCACAAATAGAGAATTGCTAAAAATAGAATGATATTAAAATGCCAACCAAATGGAGGTCTCGTGTTCCAAATCCTCACCCCACCTATATCCACAATTTAGATGTTATCAAGTTAGAACCATGTATAAATGACACATTATAATTTGTAACATTTTTCAAAATAAAAATATAATAGAATGAAATGTAAATTCGATATTGTATTGCCTAGTAGCAAATACTATGGCAAATGTAAGTTTTTGGCGTAAACAGTTAGTTCTTTGGTTCAACTTACAATCTATATATTCAACCTCCCTGAGATGGTTGTGGTCATATAATTGTATCATATCACAAATAAGAGAAACATAACTAGCTTTACAGTTTTGAAATCAAAAGAAAAAAGGCTTATCCCAATGGATATTTACTGTCAGATAATTGAATTAGTAAAAATATAACCAAAATTTGAATAAAGAAAAGTGAGTAACAAACCCGGTACTAGCTATGGGATGATTTCACTTCCTTTGTGAGCATCCTGGGTGCAATTGCCATGGCCATTAGATCTTGAAAGAGAAGCTTGTAGGCATAGGGTATATATACCTGAGGTTCATAAATTAACAACTTGGAATACTACATGTGGTGCTAGAAAAATTGATTTTGAAAATTAAAATCCATGGCTTCCGGGAAAAAAAAAGACATGCAAACTCTAAATTTTTTTTTTGGACAAATGTATAGTTGACAGCAAAGAAAAAGGGTTGTTCAACAGAAAAGGTGAATCAAACTTGTACACATACAATTTTTTTAACATGCAACAACATGGCAAAACTTTAAATATACTGTGCCTTTGATGTGCCATTCTTTCATGTCACATTTAAATTTGTAAAGAAGTCTTTGATACTACTTTCCTCTTATTGCGACAAATTCATTTAAAAACATGTAGAAAAGAAAATCCACGGCACTAGAAAAGGGTAGAGAATTGGCATAGTAGGAGGAGGAACCCAAGGCAAAAAGAAAACAATGTTATCCCATCTTCCATTTAGCTCTCCCATAGGACACCTTCTCCGTCACATTAGCAACTTCTTTACTGCCTCAATACATGTTACTTGTTTGAAGAAACCTAATCCTAATACTAAATTAAAAAGATGGACATGAATTATAGCACCAACAACAAAGCAACCCTTATCAACTCGATGACTCAGAGAGGGGAAGTAAAACTCAGGGGAATGGCCACACGAGTATTAAAAACATCATATACGCAACTTGGCTTTCCTAAATCTAGTGCACATAGAAAAGAGAAGAGCAGTGTCTAATGAATTCGACTCTTCGTATTATAGTGACAAAAACTGGCACCATAGTTTTCTTCATGCAGAATATGCACAATTTCGGTAGTTAAATTGAAAACAGAATTGCACAATGCACAACTATATACCCAAAAGTGAATTGATCAAGTGACCTAGCATTCAGTTCTCAAATTTTCCTAGCTATATGAGCAACACAGAGTTGAAAAGCAACCCATCAAACAAACAACAAAAAGTGAGGAAGCAAGCTTATCTATCAAGACTCAAGATTCGCACTCGCCTTAATACCATGGTTCCTTGACAAGAAAAAGGATAGAGAATAGCGACAATTTTGTTTCCTTCATGTGATTGTTTCCTGTCTCACAAACCAGGGCTCTCTTACTTGGCTGAGTTCTTTCACAACACACTCATAAAAACTTAACAATAAGAGAGCCTACTCCCAGAAGTTTGGGTTTAACTGGTTCTGAGGATTCATTCCATTTGGGCTTTTCAATACCAATCCTTTTTTTTGCAGTAAGTTTGGCTCTTTATTATGCAACTGCTTATAGTTACGTGTTGCTATGTGTTTTTTTAGTATTTCATAGCTTTGCACTTTATTAATATGTTTTGAAGTGGGGACTCGACTTATAGTATTGTTTTCTTTTTGGATGCTATGACTGAATTAATCGATATGGTGCACTTAAATATGGTTTTGACATTAGCAGTATGAAGAGAAAGTACTAATAATAGAAAACAAAGGCCTAAAATACGTGGGTATTGTGAAACCCATATTTTTGTAATTAATTATTAATAGTGTTTTAGTGTGATAATTAGTATTTCATATTATTATTATTATTATTAAATATTTTTGGGTGCAAATTATTTCAAAATTATTAACAACATGGATTTTTGATTTAGATCCAGATCCGAGTCCGAACCCAGACCTGGACCCAATCCTATTTCCTAAATTCTAAATTCTTATTATTTATAAAAATATATATATATATAGTTATAGCTGGTCCCGTAGGACCAGCACCCCAATCCATCCCACGATCAGACTCCTTCCTTTCCTCCAACACCCTTTCACATCCCCATACGTTTATTCCCACGTAACCACCACCCTTATTTCCTCCTGAAAACCACTCCTCTTCCCCTTCCAGTAACCCCCACAGCACTACACCCATTCTTCAATTTTCTAATTTATTTTCCCCAGCTCACGTTCACTCAACAGCCAACCCACTCCTCCTTATAACTCCCCTATCAATTCAACCCACCTACTACAGAGGAACCCCCATTCTCTCTAATCTCTCTTTCACTCTCTGTGAACCAAAAGCTCACAAACCTCTCTCTCTCTCTCTCCCTCTCGCTGGGCTGTGGAGAAACCCAACTCCCGAGCCCCCTCTCCCGGCGAACTCCTCCCGCGGCCGACCCCTCCGCCGATCCCCGCACGCGTGCGACCGCGAGCCACCCCCGCCGTCAGCGCCTCCGCGCCGCTGCCGTCCGCGACCCGAGGCGCGACCCCCGCGTCGAGCCGACCGGCCCCATCTCCGGTGGCCGTGCCCTAGCCGCCGCTGTCCGCGTGACCCCGCGGCCAGCGCCCCTCTTCCGGCGGACTCCCCGAGCCCCGCGGCCGACCTTTCCCCGACGGAGCTCCTCCCCGCCGTTCCCCGTCCAGCGAGCCCGTCTCCCGGCGGTCGACCCCCTCGCAGCGCCCCGTCCAGCGCGGCCTCGAGCTCCTCCCCGACCGCGCGGTTTCCCGTACGCGCCCTCTTTTTCCGGCGAGCTGCTGCCGTCGCTCTCCAGCGGGCCAGATCTGCTCGCGAGCCCTCTCCCGCTGTCCGGGATCTGCGACCTGCTGTCCGAACTTTGTTTCGGTTTTTCCCCAAGTTTTTCCCGCGGCTCCCCGCCAACGGAATTTGGTAATTTCTTGGTAATCACAGTAGTTCGTCCCTCCCGTAGAGTCGGTGATGAGAATCGGTCCCGGGTTTCCTTTTGGGAAATCTGGTTAGCTGCATAGTATTTTCGGTTAGCTGCGTTAGCGTATTTTTCTGTGACTTTTATCTGCTGGTTTGGTGTGAATTGGTTTGATTATGGAATTCCCAGATATTTCGGGAAATTCGGTTGTTTGGGAATTATTCTGGTGGTGTTGGAAATTAGTTTCGGTGGATATTTTGGGATTATTATTTGGGATGGAATATTTACAGGTTTTCTGTGGCGCATTTCCCAGTTTTGGGTTTGTCCCGAAATAGAGGAAGTGTTGCCCAAATTTTTACAAAAAAACTATATTTAATTGATTTCAAAATTGGTTTTCGGAAATAAATTTTTAAAACTGATTTTCGGGCGACGACCGTACCGGTCAGTGGGCCCTGGCGAAATGCAAACGCACCGGTCCGACCGGACGTTGTGGTATTAGCCGAATTTTGAGGAATGGACCGAGTCTGAGACTCTTAGCTTTCTTTTTAATTATCTTAATTAATATCTAGGCTATTTATTATAGTTATTTAATTTTTGCACTTTATTTATTAATTAAGTCATTTTCTCTTATTTGATGTAAAAGAAAATTGTACAGGGCATAAGCCCACCCTAGGATCATTAGCTGTGCCATTGTATTATGTAGCATAGTTTTATTTTATTTTTTCTGGTGGATGTGAATTTGGGTGGTTGTGTTTAGACGCATAATCGTAGATTAGAACGTAATTTACTGGTTAATTAAGAATTAATTAAAATGGATAAAATATTAGTAAATAACTAGTTCATGATTTATCACTATAAGAAACTATAATTTTATAAATATATTACAAAAACACAAAGTTTTCCAAAGTTAATTGGTCCTTGTTATTATTTCCGAATAACCAAATTAATCGGTTTAATCAACGCACGTAGTTGCGACGTAATCGTTAGCTGTAAATTAATACAACTTAAAACCTGACTAGGATTTACTACTAGAGATTGCAACTAGCACACTTAGTCTGGTTATTCAAGGTTCTAAGTCGAGTTCTCAACTGTAGGAACTCGAAGATACACCTGACGTTCCTCCTCGGTACCGACCCGTCTTTCCAGTCATCTAAAACAAGGCAAGTTTCGGATTATGTTTTCTTGTAATTTCTTTAGTAAAGTTAAGCTGCATGTTAAACCACACTGCTGACATGGAACTCTACCTTAGGGTTCAACTACTGATTATTACTGTTACTGAATCTGGGACTGGGGGAATAGTGTAGACGTTTATGACCAAAGCCCCTACTGAACTGACTGTGTTAGCTTACCCCTCTCACACACGGGGATAAGCCATATCGTATCGCTAAGATACTACTGATCAACCCAAGCCGGTCATAGACGTTTGTATATTCAAAACACACTGAACTGTTTTAAACTGCTGAAAATATTATTTCAAACTGTTTACCCTGCACTTTCCAATTACTATTTAAATTATGAGATGCATATTTCGTTCTTGCTCCCTCCTGACTGGAGACAACATTTTAGGTAACACTGAGGATGACGAGCTATTCTATAATGGCTATTATGACCCGGTCCTCTACCCTGCGACGGTACCAGAGCCGTCTCTGGAGGACGCTGATCCTGGGACTACAGAACCAGATGCTTAGATAGTTTTTCTTTTCTGCATTTTCTCCTTTATTTGGAGTTTGTAGTTTATTTCAGAATTTCATTTCCAGTTGTATTTCTGAATATTTTTATTAAACAAAGTTTCATTTCCGAATAAGAACAGTTGTGACAAATGTAATTATGTTGTTGTGTATACCTGCAATGAAACAGCTTACTGCCGCCGTCTCACCACGGTGCAGGCTGGGCATGATCCAGTTCGATCCAATTATTTAGGATCGGGTCGTGACATGTTTTTAGTGGTGGCCCATGCAGGTCTGAACAACAACTTAGGAAAACATACCTAGAAACAATTAGAACACTAGAACATTGATTTGTCACGACATAGGTCCGATTCATATATAAATAAATATTTTTGCTTGATTATAGACCGGTAGGCTACCTTGCTTATGTGTGCGTCCTAAATCTTCCAGAGAATGACCGTTGACCAAATCCTACTGGCGATGAGGTGTCATCTCCGGATCATACCCCATCTCCTCAACCAAGCCCAGGGTCCTTTCCCTCGCGGCTGTTTGACCGTCCTCAAAGTGCATCCAGTAAAGTTTTCCCTACACTGGCGATTCCTACCTCATCTTAAACTGAGTTGCATTTCCTAGGTGGAGTATTCATTTTGTTGCTCCACCAGTACCAGCAAACATCTTCCAAATGGTTGCCCTATTTCAAGTAATCTTGGAGTTCCAGAAAGCTCAAGATGAAGCCCAGCAGGAACAGAAGAATATCACGAGAGAAGACATGAAGAACGTCAATGATGTAGCCTTAGCTATCTTAAACCAACTTGGAGCGGAACCTCACCCTAGGAGGGGTACCCCTGAAATCTAGAAGACATTTTGAGCCCTATCCGGCAGTTATATCGTAAGAAACTATTGGTTTGTGGCTACTGTAAAAGGCTTGGTCACCAAACCAATATTTGTCGTAAGAGATTGGAGAAATGTTTGGTATGTGGATCTGCTGAACATCGGGTAAAGGATTGCCCTTATCTTTCCATCAAACCAGAGCTCTTATCCCAGCAACACCTGTTAGGCCACAACCTAGGGACTCTCTTCCTATCTAGCAGACCTTGCCTCCTACAAAGGCATAATGCAGACTCGAAGTTCATAGAAGATGAAGGACCAGATCAATGAAGGCTCTAGGATTTATCCAAGATAGAACTTCACCTTAGGGAACACCTATCCTGTTTGTGCCCAAGAAGGATGGAACAACTGATGTGCATGGATTACCAGACACTAAAGAACAAGTACTTTCTGTCCGGATCGAGGATCTGTTTGATCTGGTTGTGTGGAATTAAGGTGTTTCGAAGTTTGACTTAAGATTTGACTACCATCAAATCAAAGTCAGGAAAGAGGACATTGCCAAGGCGGCGTTTAAATACCAAGTATGGGTAGTTTTCTTTGGTCGGGATGTTAGACTGACAAATGCTCCTGCTGTGTTCATGAATCTCATGAACAGAGATTTTCATGAGTATTTGAATCAGTTTATCTTCTCCATCGATAACATTCTGATATATTTGAAGACTGAAGAAGAGCATGAAGAACACCTGAGAAAGTTTTTGGAAACTTTGAGGAAAAAGAAGTTTATGGTAAGTTATCTGAACGTGGATTTTTGACAAGGTGGACTTTTGGCCATGTCGTCAAGAGAAGAAATTTCGATGGAAGATAGCTGTTGTTGAGGAGTAGTACACCCCAAGTTCAATTCGGAAGATTCTTGAACTTGGCCGACTACTATCAGAAGTTCGTGAAGGATTTCGTCAAGATTGCTGAGCCAATGACGAAGTTCACTTGGAAGAATGAAGAATTCATCTGAACGAAAAGTTTGCCAGTCGGCATTGAGGAGCTGAAGCTTGCGCTACCCGCAGGAACCAGTGGGTTCTCAATTTACAGTAATGCCTCTGGAAAAGGACTGGGTTACGTTCTTCAACAACATGGGAAAGTATTGCTTACACATGTAGGCAACTACAGACTCATGAGAAGAATCATCCCACACCTAATTTGAATTGCTTTGAAGCTTTGGAAGCATGATTTTTATGGAAAGGGAGTAAAAATATGTACGGACTACCAAAGTCTGAAATATGTCTTCACTCAGGAAGGGCTGAATGTTAGACTAAGAAGATGGTTGAAGCATATGAAGGATTACGACATCAACCTGCAGTACCATTCAGGTAAGGCTAATGTGATCGCTGATGCACTTAGTCGATACCAGTGGCGATGTTCTTAACCAAGGAGTGGCACCTACTAGAAGACGTTGAGAAGGTGGGACTGGAGGTTATACTACCTGGAGATAGAAAGACGGAGTTGGATGCTGATTCAGTATTGATGAAGTTCGAGGCTAATGGACAAAATTAAGAGAACGTAGTTTCAAAACGAGGCACCTTGCAGGCTTAGAGATCAAGTGTTGGCAGGAACACTTGAGGGTTTCTAAATTGATCAGCATTGGAACTCTGAAGAATGGTGCGAGACTTTGCGTATCGGCTGACAAACGGAGGAACGAGTTGATGAAAGAAATGCACCAGTCGCAGTATTCCATAAATTCGGAGTAGAAGTAGAAGCATATGACAATGAACTTTGAGTAAGGATTGCCTTGTTCCCAAGGAGGGAAGGGCACCAATTGGATTATAGAAAACCGACTGACTAAGTCAGCACACTTTCAAAGTTGGTTTATCCACTAAGAAGTGGGCAGCATTGTACGGGAAGCACATCTACCGGATTCATGGAGTACCGCGGGACGAGCAATCAGAGAGGTCAATCCAGACGCTTGAAGATGTATTGAGATTTTGCGTCTCGAAATTTGGTAGGTCTTGGGGAGACCAAATTGCATTTGGGGAAGTTTCTCCTATCAGAGGAACAATCAGTTTTGATGGAGCTGGAAATTGAGGCCAGGAGCATCAGGCCATTTGAAGTTTAAGACACGTTGGAAGTAGCGTACCAGTTAGCTCTACCAGCTAATCTTGAGAGTGTGCAACGTCTTCTACGTCACAGCTCAGATGCTACATTTCGGATCCGAGTCACATTTTGGATAATTCAGAGCTGAAGATTAGAACCAACCTTTTCAGTGCCAGAGGAACCAGTTGCAAGCCTAGTCAGAGGTAAGAAGAAGATCAGAATTCGAGCCATCACTTATTTTCTTATCTTTTCGTTCTAAACTTGACTGATGCTGACGAAGTTAGCCTAGTTTTGCAAGCTATCTCTTTATCAAGCTTGATCATGACGATATTTTATTGGGTGCACCCACTAATATATTGTCTAATCAGGACTGGTACATGATGGTCTGATCAACCTCGTGTACTTTGGTTCGCTTTTGTATTTTTCTACATGGATGATATCATAAACCGTCTCATCCACGACTGCCTTAGAAATTCTTATGGTTGGACCTAAGTTACGGGCGTAGTACCCGTAGCTGTTTGATTCTCCTACTCTGCCTTTAAATTTCGAGGACGAAATTTTCTAAGGAGGGAAGATTGTGAAACCCATATTTTTGTAATTAATTATTAATAGTATTTTAGTGTGATAATTAGTATTTCATATTATTATTATTATTATTAAATATTTTTGGGTGCAAATTATTTCAAAATTATTAACAACATGGATTTTTGATTTAGATCCAGATCTGAGTCCGAACCCAGACCTGGACCCAATCCTATTTCCTAAATTCTAAATTCTTATTATTTATAAAAATATATATATATATATAGTTATAGCTGGTCCCGTAGGACCAGCACCCCAACCCATCCCACGATCAGACTCTTTCCTTTCCTCCAACACCCTTTCACATCCCCATACGTTTATTCCCACGTAACCACCACCCTTATTTCCTCCTGAAAACCACTCCTCTTCCCCTTCCAGTAACCCCCACAGCACTACACCCATTCTTCAATTTCCTAATTTATTTTCCCCAGCTCACGTTCACTCAACAGCCAACCCACTCCTCCTTATAACTCCCCTATCAATTCAACCCACCTACTACAGAGGAACCCCCATTCTCTCTAATCTCTCTTTCACTCTCTGTGAACCAAAAGCTCACAAACCTCTCTCTCTCTCTCCCCCTCTCGCTGGGCTGTGGAGAAACCCAACTCCCGAGCCCCCTCTCCCGGCGAACTCCTCCCGCGGCCGACCCCTCCGCCGATCCCCGCACGCGTGCGACCGCGAGCCACCCCCGCCGTCAGCGCCTCTGCGCCGCTGCCGTCCGCGACCCGAGGCGCGACCCCCGCGCCGAGCCGACCGGCCCCATCTCCGGTGGCCGTGCCCTAGCCGCCGCTGTCCGCGCGACCCCGCGGCCAGCGTCCCTCTTCCGGCGGACTCCCCGAGCCCCGGGGCCGACCTTTCCCCGGCGGAGCTCCTCCCCGCCGTTCCCCGTCCAGCGAGCCCGTCTCCCGGCGGTCGACCCCCTCGCAGCGCCCCGTCCAGCGCGGCCTCGAGCTCCTCTCCGACCGCGCGGTTTCCCGTGCGCGCCCTCTTTTTCCGGCGAGCTGCTGCCGTCGCTCTCCAGCGGGCCAGATCTGCTCGCGAGCCCTCTCCCGCTGTCCGGGATCTGCGACCTGCTGTCCGAACTTGTTTCGGTTTTTCCCCAAGTTTTTCCCGCGGCTCCCCGCCAACGGAATTTGGTAATTTCTTGGTAATCACAGTAGTTCGTCCCTCCCGTAGAGTCGGTGATGAGAATCGGTCCCCGGTTTCCTTTTGGGAAATCCGGTTAGCTGCATAGTATTTTCGGTTAGCTGCGTTAGCGTATTTTTCTGTGACTTTATCTGCTGGTTTGGTGTGAATTGGTTTGATTATGGAATTCCCGGATATTTCGGGAAATTCGGTTGTTTGGGAATTATTCTGGTGGTGTTGGAAATTAGTTTCGGTGGATATTTTGGGATTATTATTTGGGATAGAATATTTGCAGGTTTTCTGTGGCGCATTTCCCAGTTTTGGGTTTGTCCCGAAATAGAGGAAGTGCTGCCCAAATTTTTACAAAAAAACTATATTTAATTGATTTCAAAATTGGTTTTCGGAAATGAATTTTTAAAACTGATTTTCGGGCGATGACCGTACCGGTCAGTGGGCCCTGGTGAAATGCAAACGCACCGGTCCGACCGGACGTTGTGGTATTAGCCAAATTTTGAGGAATGAACCGAGTCTGAGACTCTTAGCTTTCTTTTTAATTATTTTAATTAATATCTAGGCTATTTATTATAGTTATTTAATTTCTGCACTTTATTTATTAATTAAGTCATTTTCTCTTATTTGATGTAAAAGAAAATTGTACAGGGCATAAGCCCACCCTAGGATCATTAGCTGTGCCATTGTATTGTGTAGCATAGTTTTATTTTATTTTTTTTGGTGGATGTGAATTTGGGTGGTTGTGTTTAGACGCATAATCGTAGATTAGAACGTAATTTACTGGTTAATTAAGAATTAATTAAAATGGATAAAATATTAGTAAATAACTAGTTCATGATTTATCACTATAAGAAACTATAATTTTATAAATATATTACAAAAACACAAAGTTTTCCAAAGTTAATTGGTCCTTGTTATTATTTCCAAATAACCAAATTAATCGGTTTAATCAACGCACGTAGTTGCGACGTAATCGTTAGCTGTAAATTAATACAACTTAAAACCTGACTAGGATTTACTACTAGAGATTGCAACTAGCACACTTAGTCTGGTTATTCAAGGTTCTAAGTCGAGTTCTCAACTGTAGGAACTCGAAGATACACCTGACGTTCCTCCTCGGTACCGACCCGTCTTTTCAGTCATCTAAAACAAGGCAAGTTTCGGATTATGTTTTCTTGTAATTTTCTTAGTAAAGTTAAGCTGCATGTTAAACCACACTGCTGACACGGAACTCTACCTTAGGGTTCAACTACTGATTGTTACTGTTACTGAATCTGGGACTGGGGGAATAGTGTAGACGTTTATGACCAAAGCCCCTACTGAACTGACTGTGTTAGCTTACCCCTCTCACACACGGAGATAAGCCATATCGTATCGCTAAGATACTACTGATCAACCCAAGCCGGTCATAGACGTTTGCATATTCAAAACACACTGAACTGTTTTAAACTGCTGAAAATATTATTTCAAACTGTTTACCCTGCACTTTCCAATTACTATTTAAATTATGAGATGCATATTTCGTTCTTGCTCCCTCCTGACTGGAGACAACATTTTAGGTAACACTGAGGATGACGAGCTATTCTATAATGGCTATTATGACCCGGTCCTCTACCCTGCGATGGTACCAGAGCCGTCTCTGGAGGACGCTGATCCTGGGACTACAGAACCAGATGCTTAGATAGTTTTTCTTTTCTGTATTTTCTCCTTTATTTGGAGTTTGTAGTTTATTTCAGAATTTCATTTCCAGTTGTATTTCTGAATATTTTTATTAAACAAAGTTTCATTTCCGAATAAGAACAGTTGTGACAAATGTAATTGTGTTGTTGTGTATACCTGCAATGGAACAGCTTACTGCCGCCGTCTCACCACGGTGCAGGCTAGGCATGATCCGGTTCGATTCAATTATTCGGGATCGGGTCGTGACAGGTATCCACTTCCCTCACAGATTAACAAAACAAAGGCCTAAAAGCTTCTCCAATTGAAGCTCTACACTCAACACAGTACGAAAAGAACAATTCTGTTCTTAAGACTCGAAACAAAATTTGACAACACTCGTCGAGATTTTTCCAGACAACCGAATATTAGGGTATTTGGATCTAAAATTTGGAGGGAGAAAAAAATTATAATATTGAAACTTCAAAAACGGCCAAACTATCCACTTCACCCACAGTTTATCAAAACAAAG
>JANAVB010042428.1:0-61660 GCA_029216955.1 Iris pallida
ACTGCTAACTGCCCCCCTCCATCAACCATATGTTTCTCGTGCTCATCCCTAAGCGAGAGAATCCAACATCTCCGGTGGACTTCAGACCAATCTCGCTCTGCAACGTCTCCTACAAAGTTATCTCCAAAGTCCTGACTTCTAGACTGCGGCCGTTGATGGACAAGCTCATTTCCCCATTCCAAAATGCGTTTGTTCCTGGTAGACAAATCACCGAAAACTACATCATAGCTCAGGAAATGTTCATGCAATAAAGTTTTTTTTTCCCTTCAATGAAGAATTCGTATGCGCTCAAAATTGATATGGCGAAAGCTTATGACAGCCTTGCATGGCCCTTCATCACCCTTCATCAGGAATGTGCTGCATGGAATGGGAATCAAAGGCCACACCAACAACCTCATTACTGCATCACCTCATCATCCTTCTTTGTCCTGATCATGGAGCTCCAGAAGGATTCTTCTACCCAAAATGTGGCATTAGGCAAGGATGCCCCTTGTCCCTATATATCTTCATCCTATGTTCGGAGGTCCTGTCCTGACTCCTCTATTGCTATGAACGAGAGGAGCTCATTCGAGGCATTCGCATCAACCGGTACGCCCCTTCTATAATGCATCTCCTTTTTGCTGATGAACTACCCATCTTTGGACAGGGCTTCCCGAACTCCCTACTAATGTTGAAGTCGATCCTCCATACATTCTCCTCTTGGTTGGATCAATTGATTAATTATGAAAATCTAGCATCCACTTTAGCATAAGAGTCCCGCTGCAAAATCAACAAAACCTAGCCACTATGCTCCGCCTATCTACAATGTACAACATCGAGAAATATTTAGGCCACCAGTTACTCCTCCCCAAAGATCAGATTAGCTCTTATAATACCCTCATCGGCAAATGCAACTCGTGGCTCCAAGGGTGGAAAGCCAAAATGCTTTCCCATGCTGGCCGCTTCGTTCTTATCAACTCTACATTGGGATCCATCCCCATCTACTTCATGTCGACCCACAAGATACCTAAAGCAATTACCAACAAGCTGAGCTTCCAACATCGATCCTTCTGGTGGGGGCATGACCCCTCGAAGAGGAGACTCCGTTTCCTCAGTTGGGAAAAATTCACAGTGCAGAAAAAAAAAGTGGCTTAGGCTTTCGAAACCCAGCGTGAGTTAACGAATCCCGAAATTCTATGGCAATTCTTAGACCATCTCCAATGGTGATTTCTAAAATCGAGTTCTTATCCTACTGGCATTGTACTTTAAGAGTTCTATCCTAGTTGGAAGAGTTTCTATATAAAATTGTAGACATACAAAAATGCTCTCCAATGGTTCTCCATTTCTATCCTATGTGTCACATAGTAAAAGGACAAATTTAATGGTGGGGTCCAATAATAATTGTCATGAGAGATAGAAGAATTTCTATGAGAGTTTCTACATGTAGAAATCCTCCTAGAAAGTTTTCATCCTACATCATTGTCACCTAGGATAGAAATGGTGATAGAAATCACCATTGGGAGAAATTTTTTCTAAAATGGATTTCTTCCATAGAAATAGGGAAGATAGAAACCCCCATTGGAGATGGTCTTAGCGCATCCACATCAATTATGGGCTCGGGTACTCAGAAGTGTTTATTTGTAAAATAAATCTTTTTGGTCGGTGCCAAAGTGTAGGCGTGCCTCTCCCACCTGGTCGAGCATACCAGAACTCCGCCGAACAATGGCCAGCAGTATCTGCTAGAAAATTAATGGAGAATGGGTGGATATCTACTCAGACCTGTGGATCCCTAATCTCCCTGGGTTTGGAATTGCCGAACAACCATCTATCCCAAATAGGCCAAAACTGGTTCGGGACCTCATGCACCCCACAACCTGGACATGAAATGAGCCCCTTGTAAACTCGCTTTTCTTCCCCATGGAGGCAATAGCTATATTGGATATCAGTCTCAGAGATGATGATGGCCCAGATTGTCTCATCTAGACCTGCACTAAGAACAGGATCCTCTGCAAAATCTCTCTATGAGCACATTCGACGCTAGGCGCCTAGTAGCTTATCGACCCCTTCACTGAATTCTATCTGGAAGTAGTTGTGGAAAGTATATCATGCATGTCACCGCGGATCCGTATTTGATCATCTGGAGATTACTAAATAATGCTCTGCCATTCCTTCCCGCCATAAACAAGAGACTGCCTTACACAAGTCCATCATGCCCTCTTCTGCCTCCTCCATGACGAAGGCACCAATCGCCTCTTCATGTACTGTCAAATCGCTCGAGAAGTATGGTTCGCTAGCAACCCGGGACTGAGAATTGATAACCACCTCAACGTGCAGGACCTTCTCCATCACTGGGTAGAGGACAGTCAATCGCATGTACTGTCAAATCTTTCAAGGCGACACTTCGATGATTCCGTGGAAACTTCAGGACCTGATCCGATCTACAAAATAAAATAAAATCTCCTTATCCGGACCAACTACCTTTCTCTTTGTCAAGCGGACAGGGAATGTAGTTGCACACGCCTTGGCGAGACATGCACTCCTCAATAGCTGTTCTACTTCTTTTAGCTCTCTACCGGGTTGCATTATCTAGCTCCTAGCTGATAGGTAACCCTCTCATGTTACCTCCCTTATTGAATGAACGAATAAAGCTCCTAATTCAAAAAAAGAAGAAGTTTCAAATGGTTATAGACGTTTTATTTTAGTTGGAGATTGAATTAAATATTACATTCATAAATATTTATTAAATAGCTCAAGAGATAGGGAAGTTGTGGTGTAGAGAAGGAGAGGACAAAAGAGAGTGATACTATAGACAAGAAAGAAAGGGCAGAATACGAGAGAAATAAAGATAAACTTAGTATATATAGATAGTTAAAAAGCTATTGTTAGTTTTAAATATTTCTAATTTGTTAATGTGTTTATTAAAAATTATATATTGTTACCATCGTCTTGTTTTAGTTGAATAGATAAGAAAATTTAATAAATATATTTAATTAAATGATGCACGTAAGATAGAGAATGAGAGGGCCCATAATTTAAGACTTGGATAGAAGGGCAAAATATCCCTTTCAGTTTATTTATGAATCAAAGAATAAAGTAGGTGGAGTGAGGGTGTTTAAACACAAAGACTTGTCATTGTGCTGTACAAGATTTTTTTTCTAAATATTATTTCTGGATTTATATTTTTTGCTTTTCGAAAATAAGAACTCCAAATTTTAATCCAAAACCACCAAACTGATAAATTAAGGATGCAATATCGAGACTGATAAAGTGAACATTTGGTGTTGAAGTATTGTTTTGGGATATTATCTTTATTAGCCCTTATAGATCTTAGGGAAACTCTAGGAGGGATGAATAGAGTGTATGGAAACTATCCCCTATTTAGAAAATATATAAAGACATAGTACCAATTAAATAATACAATAAATCACATATATAGAAATTGAAAGTAAAGTTCAGAAGAGCAAACACAAACACCGATATTTTATACTGGTATCCCTCGTGGAGGACTAGTTCAGTCTTGAGAACTCATGCTCAATATTAAATCCACTACAGTGAAACACATGCTTTGATTCGAAGGATTGCGACTTCTTACAAACACCTCATGTTTTAATGCGAAGGGCACGACAACTTCAACATTCGAGCTTTTGAAATAAAAGCTGACTTGGACTTTTCCAAGTTTGTACAACTCTTTAAAACAAATTTCTAACAAACTTGTACTTCAACAACTAAGAGCACAAGAAGTTGTTTTTGAGTAGGTAGGGAGGTTTGTAGCTAAAGATAATAGATGTGGAAGAGTGAATGAGTGATTTGGAATGAAGAAAAGCTCATCTATTTAAAGGATTTTCTGAGACCGAGTTCGGTCATCAAACATTCAAAATTTTGACCGTTGTAAGCCGAGTCATCAAGAGTAGAAGCTGACTAGGCTTTCTATTTTGGGCAACCGAGTTCCCTGAGTTTGATATAACTCGGTCCGAGTTCGATTTTTCCAATTCCAGAAAGTTTCTGGTTTGGTTTGTAGCCTGCTTGTGTTTGTGTTTGGTTTGGATTTGAGTCAGAGTAGGATGTTGGGTTAGGAGGCTATTTTGAGTGGACTTGGAGTCTAAATAGATTGTTGAATTGCAATACGACTCACAATAAGTCATAGACTCAATAAAGATGAAAAATACATAATAAAAGTAAAAATGTATTCGGCTTCTTGTCATATAGCATTCTCGTATTCAAGTAGACTTTTGTTCATACATGTTGTGGTAATATCGAACCGCAGTTTTGTTAATTATCGAAATCGGATCGACCAAGTCCAAATGGGCCAATACTTATGATATCACTCATGAAGTCATTTGTTAGTTATTGAACAATAGTCTACTTAGTATATGACTATATAGCTTAGGCTTGATGTTAGAAATAATTCAAACTTGTTGTTTGAACTAGTCATTTGTGCTAGTCTTTAGTCAAGCTAGTTGTTGCTAAAGAATAGGATTTTTGAATTTATTTAGTGGTTGTTGGAGTGAGGATTCAAGCCTATATAAGGTTACTGCTAGTGTATTCATTTCACACAAGCTTTTTAATACAAAGCAATACATTTTCTTCCTTAACTCTCTTCCTTCTTAAAGATTGTTTGTGTGTCCCATTCCTTTTACATATAGCAGCAGCTAGTGTAGAAAGTTTGTCTAGCCTTCCACCTTGCTCTTCTAGCATTTTCAAACCTGTAAACACCTTCTTTTATTGCTTTTATCTTATATATATGTTATTCCCGAGGCTTAATTTTCGATGGAAAACAGAGAATCAAAACAGTTGTTAAAATAGCAACAACGTTTCGTAGTAACACTTCAAAGAACGTGCACTACAGAGATCCTTGGAGGATTCTGGGTAACAAAATCTAAATAGATTTTGTTACAACAGCAAACGAATGTAGAGCTTCTTTTAGGAAGGTACAAATCGAGTTGCTAGCAGCAGCAGCGACAAAAGCCCACAAGAAGTTTCTGATTAGATCAGAGAAGAAGAGAAGGAAAGAAGAAAGAGAAAGGCAGCTTTGCTGGGGTGATCAGATCACCGTTGCTCAAAGTAAGATTCGCCTATATACGATCCGCTTCCAGGAACCCGTAAGTTCTAAAGAACTTCTGGATCACTCGTCAGTCAATATTTGAGACTTGAATGTGCTTCATGGACTTTACAGACTCCTTTAACTCTCTTCTTGGTGTCCTTTTCAAAGAAGGCCAAGGGGCTCTATTTATAGACTGGAGTGAGACTTCACCTCTTCTCCTATCCGATGTGGGACTAAAATACCAATACTCAAAATAGAGTTTGATATTTTAGACCATCCCACAATCAGTATAGAAGTGTGCCAGTCCACGCCTACCGCCCGAACACTCCCGTGCATGCACGAGACATCCTGGAGTCCGTGTCCGAGTCCGAGTCCGTACGACAAAAATCTACTTGCATCCTTCTTGGCATTAATCTTTTTTCTTCTAGAAAAATACTCCCACATGGCACACGCTTGTGCCCTACCACACCTCATGTGCACACCTCAACACAAACAAAGCATTATATTGAGATACTTAACATTTGGTGTAGCCGATGTGGGAATATTTTTCCTAGTCCAAAGTCAAAAATACCAACAATCTCCCACATATCTCAATATATGGGTTGAGCGTTCCCCACAGTGACTGTCCATCATGCATTAGGAGAGATGTCGCTACGACTTGAATCTTTCCGCATAGGTTAAATAACAACATGATATGAGAATGGACTAAGCCTTAAATTCTGTACCATAACTGTAATTCTTCCCATAATGACATCAACCGTGCTTCTGGCTGCACATTAAAAGCCTAGTGCCAGCCTGGTTTTAGTGTATAATTTTGGGCATCTACAAGTTTACCCTTAAGAGACGGCCTGATATCTCTGTCCATACAGTATAGGTGAGTTCTTTATCAAAGAGACATGGCATGAAGCCTTGCGCCTCCCTTGCGGTGCTATACCGCTATGACATGGCCTAAAGCCGAGGCATTACCCCTATCGGGAACCTCATCATAGTATACTACTGTAGCATGAGGTCACATCCTCTTTGTAGTGCCATACAACCCAGCATGAAGCCTTAGGCTCCTTTGCGGTGTTACGCCGCAACGATATGGCTTGCAAGGCGGAGGATTTACCCCTATCCTGGTACCTCATCGTGGTGTCGTGCCACTGTAACATGAGGAACACCTCCCCTTTGTAGTGCTTGCTACCCTTCTTTAATTTTATCATACAGCATTAGGCTACCTGCCTATTTGCGGTGCTACTCCGCTGTGACTTGGCTCACAAAGCCGAGGCATTACCCCTAACCGGGAACCTCATGGTGGAGTCACCCCACTATAGCATGTAGTTACACTCCTTGTAGTGCTGCACTACCGTGTTTCCTGTAAAGTACTCCAGGCATTCACTCTGCTTGAGAACTCATTAAGGCGTTTAAGCCAACGTTTTCACATGATCCGTTTTCCGCAGAAAATAATAGTAGATAACAGTGGTTATAGGTCCGTAACCTCTCCATGCCATAGAGGACAAGTACCCACCATTCCTGATATTCTTTCGGTTAATAGTTCTCCCTTGAACCAAAAGCTAGATGCCTAGTAGATTTCTATTTGAACTAATAGCATAAAACTTTATGGTAGGAATGTCATAACACAATATCAGAATACCTTCAAGCCCATTTTATAAGCTGTGTCATCGACCAGCTGGTGCTTGAGGCCCTTGGTGAACAGATCCGCTAGGTTCTTCTGACTCTGAACATCAATCACTGCAATAATACCCCTCTTGATGAGATCGTGTACTACCCTGTGCTTCAACCGTACAATCCTCTTCTTTCCGTTGAAGAGGTCATTTGTTGCCACCGCCGCTGTCGTCTGGTTGTCACAGTATATCGGTATTGTCGATATTTGCGTCCCAACCACTGGAAGATCATACATGAGCTCCCGAAGCCATTCTGCTTCCTCCGCTGCGTTATCAAGTACAAAGAACTCAGATTCCATGGATGACCGTGAGAGCATAGTCTGGTTCTTCGATTTCCACGATATAGCAGCTCCACCCATTGTGAAAATATATCCACCTGTGGACCTCTAGCTCTTCACTTCTAAGCACCAACTGGCATCACTGAAGCCTTCCACTACCGACGGATCTCCGTTATAGTGCAGTACATATGTCTGAGTCTTCTTGAGATATCTCATAACCCGTTTCACAGCTTTCCAGTACTCAATACCTGGGTTGCTTATGAAACGACTCAGCATTCCCATAGCGAAAGCTATATCAGGCCTTGTGGCTGTAGTCGCATACATCAAACTCCGATGACGTATGAATACTCCAAGTCTGACGCTTTCTCTTGGATTTGGCTTCAGCTTCTTGTCACACCTATACGGTATCTATCCTGGACGATTGATACCCATAGCGTGTAAGCATCTTTCAATGTAATGAGATAGTGACAATGCCACTTCAGTTTCGTCCGAATGATCTTTATCCCTAGGATAACATCAGCTTCTCCTAAGTCCTTTATGCTGAACTAGACGAGAGGAACTTCTTTGTCTCAGTGACACTTGCTCGTAGTACCAAGATCAGCATGTCGTCCACGTACACAAACGACAACTTCTCTCCCGTCAGCAAATTGTGAACACATTTGTCCGTCTTGCTGACCCTGTAGCCGTTTGATTTTATGACTTTATCAAACTTCTCATGCCACATCTTGGGAGTTTGCTTTAGACCATACAGAGATTTCACCAACTTACAGACGTTGTCTTCGAGGCCCTTGACAATGAATCCTTCTGGCTGTGCATGTAAATCTCTTCAGTCAACTCACCATCCAGGAAAGCAGTTTTAACATCCATCTGATGAATAACTAGCTTGTGAATTACACTTAGAGCAATCAACACCCTGATGGTCATCTCATGCTACTGAAGCATAAGTGTCAAAGTAAACAATCCCCTACTTATGAGAAAACCCTTTGGCTACCAACCTAGCCTTGAATTTATCAACAGTTCCATCGGATTTCATCTTCTTCTTGAAGATTCATTTACATCCGATTGATTTTGCTTCTTCAGGTAGATTAACTAACATCCATTTATAATTGGATGTTACAGAGTCAATTTTAATATTTACTCTTTCCCAGGAGATCAAATCTCTGGACTTCATCACCCCATCAGGCTCCACGTGATGGATGAACATTTATCTCTAAAATCTTTCGGCCTTCTCACTCGCTTTGCTTACTGCTTAGCGAATACTAGTTTAAGTGTTGTCATCAATGAAACTACCTTCTGGACTTCTACTTTTTGAAAGTACTTACTCTTTCGGTACCAACAATATTCTCCAGAATATCTGCGAGAACAATATTTTGTCCCTAACAATTGTCTTCAAAGAATTATGCCTCGTGAGACTCAATGATATGATTGATACAAGTGATCTCCGAGCATAGCTTACAACAACTAATTCCAGAATTACTGTCTTCTTAGTCTTCGTTCCTGACTTCTGAATCTTAATATCCGAAAGCTTTACGTACACCAGACACCCCCACACTTGAATGATATTCAAGTTAGGTCTGACCTTGAACCAGTGCTAATAAGAATCATAGTCAGATATACGAACGGTACTTTATTCAGAAGATAAATGTAGCCGTGCACGCAATCTATTCCCAGAAGCATATTGTAAGATCCGCAGTATAGATATCATCATCTTTAACGGCGTCCTGATCTTCTTTTCTGACTCCATTGATTATAGATACTACAGAGCAGTCGTTTTATAGCCAATTCCATGTTCATAATAGAACGATGCGAATCCAACAAACGATACTTTGCCTTGATCAATCCTGAGTAGTTGTAGACCGATTTAACATTCAGCTTCAGCCTTGAAGTCCCTGACCTTCTCGAATGCTCCATCCTTTGACTTGAGAAGACATACAAACGTGTGCTTCGAGAAATACTTCAACCCGGCCTCCATAGAGAATTGATAAAAGTCACAGATATCTGAGTGTACTAACTCCAGGAGATCTGTACTTTAGTTCATTTTTAAAGCCGCTGCCCACTTAATAGGGCTGGAGCCCACCCCAGCCCACAAATAGTGGAGGTCTATTTATCTGTGACTTTTATCAATTCTCTACGGAGGCCGGGGTGGAGGGGGCAGCGCCCTTCGTGGGGGTTCGGGGGAGAAGCCCCCGAAAGGTATTCAGATTTTCAGATCTATTTATCTTTGGACAACTGTCGTCAAGAAAAATGTGTCTTCAATGTCAGAAAAAAACGTCATCAAAAGGGCTATTGGTTTTCAAATTTATTATGTATTTTTTTTATTGAGTCTAGAAAAAATGTGAGATTGATCAGATTGGTATTGGCTTAGCTATTCTCAGTCCACAATATATAGCCTACATATCCACAAATATCTATCCAAAAGTCCATATATTGAAAAGCCCAAAATCCATCAAAATTTGGCCAAAACAGTTCTGGCAGAACTTGCCCGAACTCGGTCAAAACTCGGTCCGAGTTCGATCTGGGTAAATTCGAAATACAGTTTCCACCAAATCTACATCCAACGTTCGTATGCAAAATTCTAGCATCCGAACTCTGCTCGAGTTCGGTCTCCCAAAAAATACTATAAATAGAGTTGAGATTACCATTCATTTCAATCATCCAATTTTATCTCTTCTCTTCTCTATCGAAAGTTTCTGAGCTTTTTACTTTCATATCTAAGCCTTTACGACTCTTAGCTAAGCCAGTACAGTTTATATTTAATCTAGAGTTTGGTGTTGAAGAGTTGTATCGGAGGCTATATTTAAAAAACGTTCTAGTTTTCCAATTGCCTTCTGGAGTCGATCGTGTGCTCGTCACCAAGCACGGTGTTGTGAAGTCGGTCGTGCACTTGTCGCCAAGTACGGTGTTGTAAGAGTTGCAAGCGCTCAGTTAAAGCTTGTGCCATAGTGGATTAACAGCAAGTAAGATTAGTCGCGACTGGACTAGTCCTCTCAGAGGGAAACTAGTATACATCGCTGTGTCACTGAGTTTGAATTCTTGACTCTTACTTTACCGTATTTTATTTATCGTCTTTTATCTGTCTAGTTTATAATCTATTTTTTAATTGGTGATTATTTTGCTGCACACGCACACACTCTATTCATCCCCCTCTAGAGGTGCTCAACGGTCCTACAATTGGTATCAGAGCAGGTTCTTGTTATATAGATATTACTGCTCATACCAATTGCTCCCACAATTGTTATAACAGAGCAGGTTATATTCATATATAACACTCTAGAGAATTTGCATATGACAGCCGTAAAATCAATATTCACAGGTGAAGGGTAGTCCACAAATAGACCTCCACTATTTGATGGAATGAACTATACTTCTTGGAAGACACAGATAGCTTCTACCTGAAGTCTCTAGATTTATGGTCAATTGTTTGCAATGGCTACAAAAAGCCTCCTATCACCTCTATTCTTACTTCCTCAATTATTAACAAGCCTTATTATAGTTACACAGAGGAAGAGAAGAAGTTAGCTAGCCTTGATGCAAAAGAAAAGGATGCTTTCTATTGTGCTGTAGACTTTAATGTATTCAATCTCATTACTACTTGCACAACATCTCATAAAATTTGGAAACGTCTTGAAGCTACTTATAAGTGCAGGTACGAAAGCAGTACTAGCGACTCTAGAGGGATAGGCTTCATAATGATGCAAATGTGTACATGATGGCATCGAGATTTAAGGTTCAACACAACCCTATATATGAAGAAGAGCTTGTATGTGACAACTGTCAGAAGATAGGCCACATCAAAGAAGATTGTAGTACTGCTAGAAAGGAGAGTCACTATGAACGATCAAACAAAGGAAGGTCGTCATCTCACAAGTACTCTACCACGAGCATATGGTGTGAAAGCGAGGCATGTGAATTTTAAGAAGAAGAGAGACCTCGTCAAGCTACAAATATATGCTCAGTGGCATTATCCAACGAGGTACAAGACAACTCTATTCTTGAAGAGTGAATTTTTTTATGATGAGCTATCAAATGCTTTTAGTGATTTGTTGAAAGAACACAAAAAAGTATTAGATAAGTATAAGCAAGCTAGAAGGATATTATATCCTATAAGTATGAGAATGAAAAGCTTACTTGTAAGCCCCCTAAATTTTCAGAATTTATTTTTGAATTTTCTAAATGAATTATTTTCGATAATGCATTTTTATTTAATTAATTTTGATCATTAAATGCTCTTTACCGTGACTTTGATTTCTAGAGCATTAGGGATGCCAGTCTCTAGAAACTTTCTTCTCTAAGTTTGTAGTAGACAAGATTATCTTCATGTTGATACATCGTGTCCCACTCAAACTTGTTCCCTTGTGCTCTTTTTGCTTCGTACAACTTTCGGGTCAATTTAGACCAATTTATCGTCTGCCGTAATTCGTGACTTAACTTCCAACTTAATTTCTGGGCCTGACATCGGTCCAATCTGCTCGACCCAATATATAGTTCTGGCCTGTTTTGAGCTTACTATGCACGTGCCACTTGCGTGCCACCAAATTGATCTCCATTGTGCGCCCATTTCATCCATGATTTTAATTGGTTTAAATTTATTATTTTAATTAAATCTTGGCCCCAAGCTTGTCCAAACTTGACCCAACAACCAACCCAAAATTGGTGTGACCCTACCATGTCTACCTATACACCCCATTGATATTTTCTTCTTTTTCCCGACTCAAAAATATCTTCCTCTTTATAAATAACTCTATTTCTATCTCTTTTATATATATTATATATATACATATAATATATATATATATATATATATATATATATATACATATATATATATATATATAACTCTCTCTCTCTCACCTCACATCCTCTCACATCACACTCTCTCTCCCAAGCAGTCGGCCTACCCCCTCTATTTTTCTCTCTTCCTACACATCCCTCTTAATATATATCTCTCTTTATATAATATATACACACACACACATATATATATTATATATAATCTCTCTCTCTCCCTCTCTCTCTCACCCCATCACCTTACACTCACCACCCCCCCACACTCACCTCACTCTCTCTCTCCCCTCTCCCATCAGCCGAACCATAGCCCCCATTCTTTTCTTATTCTTCACATTTCCTTTTCTTCTCCACCACCACTACCATGATCTCCACCCCCACCTCTTCTTCTCCCACTCGGCCTCCTCCTCCTCCTTCTTTTCCACCACCCTTCCTCCTCTCCTCTCCTCTCTTCCTTCCTTTTCTTGGGCTGCCGCCGCCGTTGGCTAGCCGCACCACCGTGCGTCGCCGCCGTGGTCGGCCCCTTTGGCCGACGAGCCCCCGGCAAGCTTCCCCGTGGCGTGCATCGTCTCCCACGACGCGTCACCGAGACGATTCGTGCGTTTTGCACGGGATCCCGCCGTGAAGCGCGCGAAACGAAGGTCAGAATGTGCACCTCATCGCAGCGACTTCGCACGCATTTTATGGACGATCCGACCGTTGGATCGCCGATCCGTTTCTTCCGTCTCAATCTCGGTGTATACCACTTCACTCCTCTCAAGTTTCTTCCATTAAGTTTTTCGTTTGGTACATTAAAATCAGCCACCAAGTTGACCGTTTAATTTGTACTATTTTTGAACAATTTTATGGAGCCAACTTCGCGGACTCGTATCTTTGTCGTCGCAGCTCCGTTTGATGCACCGTCGGTTCCTGTGCACAGCTGGTATAACCCTCTTCCTGCTATTTCAGTTTCGTTTTATTATGAGATTGTTTGGTTGGTTGAATTCGACGCCAAAGTTGGCCGTCCAAATTCATCATTTCCAAGTTGTAAAATACTATTTTTGAACCCCGGGACTCCAGATTCCAATTCTGACACCACTAATAGACTCGTGGCATCGTTCTGGCACGAATTCATATAAAGTTTGTTAGATTTGGAGGACGTAGGCCCTGGCATGCATCTCGGTACAAAACGGGCTCCATAGTCCGGGTCAACGGTACTTTTTGACGCCGGCTTATCGGAATCCAATTCCGGATATACCGTTGAGTTTGTATCGTTATTCTGGACTCGTTGACATATAATTTGCTAGATTTAGTGGATATTGGTTCTGACACGCATTTTCGTGCAAATCGGATACCAATATCTGGGTCAACAGACCATTTTGAGATCGGCTCATCGAAATCCAATTCCGGATATACTGTTGGGTTCGTATCGTCATTCTGGATTCGTGGACATATACTTTGCTAGGTTTAGTAGACTTTTATTTCTTGCACATTTTTCGGTGCAAAGTGGGTCCGACACGGACATTACTTTGACCCAAAATTACTCTTTTGTCCATGTGTCCAAACTGGACTTTTTGATAGGCTATTCTAGCTATTTTGACCATTTTGGACATGTCGGAGATGGTTGTTTCGCCATCAACAACATCTGTAGGTTTTCACCCTATCTATCACCCTATTATTAAAATCTTTCTCCTTTTGTTTGTATTTTGAGATCCGTCGATTCCAGTGATTTCACAATCACTGAAATTGATATGTTGACCTTGTAGATGTGTATAGAGACTAATTTTGACCTTGTTTGACCATGGTTGACTACTTTGACTGAACGTCGAAGTAGAGGCAACATTTGACCTAGGTTTGACTTGATTTGGCCAAAGTTGACCAGTTGACCAAAGTCAACTATAGGTCAACCATTGACTTAGTTTGACCTAGATTGAACTTGGAGTTGACCGGTTGACCAAGTCAACTGTAAGTCAACCTTAACCCAGTTTGACCTAGTTTGACTTGTGTAACTTAGCTTGACCCAATTTGACTTTGTATGACCTAGTTTGACTTAGTTTGACTTAGTTGACTGAGTCTGACCTAAATTACGTAGCTTATACTATAGAATCATGCCTAACACTATTGAACCCTAATTAGCTTATATATATCTTATCTTTAGGTCTGTGGCATCACTCTGAGCATCGATCCCATTTGACAGCTCAGGACCGTAGGCGAGTACATTCTTTGATAGTAATTCACTGTCTTGATATTTTTTGTATCCGATTCAGTTATAGTGTTTTACTTGATTCTCTTCACGATGGTACACGGAGTAGTATATGCCGGATCCTAGCATGGGATGTTATTCCTAGACTGTCTTGGTATATTGGTACATTTCCTGTCTTGTTTCATGTACTTGTATAGACACCGATTCCTGAGAGGGAATAGCTACCCTCTTAGGGAATCCCGTGTCAAGATGTGCTTTGTCCGGATCCATATACTACTCGAGGATGGGGAGTTATTAAAGGTTCTATGATCAATATCCCTACTTGTATTCCTATTACTTGTTCATTGCTATACCCTCGCCTCACGACGGGTAAAGCCTGACCCTACTTGTTCATAGCTTTCTATTGTGGCCGGCCTGATCCTGTATTCTCGTATTTTCTGTTCATAGCCGGTCAAATGGAACAGCCTGATCTTGACCCAAGTCGATCACATAATGCTATAATATCTCGAGGCACATTTTATGTTTACATTATACATCAGATATTCCTGTACTGTTCTACTTTCCTGTACGTTACACCCTGACATCATTTCCAGTTTATGTATCATGTTTTACTTACAGTCTTGATATATCATCTTGTATTCCATTATGATTGTCTATTACAGCATTTGTCAATACTATGAAACTGTTGTTAGTTTATGTACTCGTTCCCATCCTGACTGGATACGTTGACAATATTTTAGGAGTTGTTATGCCATTATTGGACTTCAGGATGTTGCTAGCTGGGGTGGTTCTCGGTATTCTTTACCGTGAGTTGTCTCTCAGGAGTTCTAGGTCTGGTAGTTATGTAGTTTGGTTATTGTTTTCCTCTGTTTTATTCTTGTCTCATATGATCCTTGTAGATTCTAGTTGTTCTAGTGATATTGTTATTATCTCTTGTCTTATCTTCCTTAGTTTTTGTGATGTGATATGAGTACCTTTATAGTTATGGATCTTTTAGATGTTGTAGTTAGTATCGGGTACTTGACAGCGCTCTACCGCCGATACTGCGGCGTAGGCTGGACGTACCCACGTGCTCGTGCCCCTAATCAGGGTGCAGGTCGTGACACATTTTTGTGGTGGCCCATGCAGGTCAGAGTTGCAACTAGTACGATTTCGTAGTGGTGCTCGACTTAGAGCGCTGCTACGAGCCTGCTATTAGGATATAGGTTCTAGGTTATGATCGGAGTTGCTCAATGACGGTTAGGAACTCTTGATAGATTCCAGGGATAACCCCTGAGAATCTTACTTCAAAAACTCTTGAGTCTATTCCCACTTGCTTTCGCTCGTACTGAATCTTGAATATCTGCTAGTTATCGAACCTTATTGTTCTTTGGGATGTGTTCATGGACCCCAGAGGGAACTAGAATGTGGAAGTTAAACTTATATACCTTCTAGGTTGAAATTGTTTTAGATAATATTTTAGACTTTTAGATTTTGGCCTAGATAGTACCTTTGGGACATCTCATGAGAACCTCCCTCTAAATCCTGTCTCAGAATCTGTTTCCACTAGTTTCCATTTACTTATCCTTGATTCGTTGTTGAATTTTGAATCTTGATGTTCGTTCGTTGTTGACTTCGATTTTGATTTTGTTGAGATCAGTTTTTATGGATTGAGTTAAGATATTCTGATAAACATATTTGATGAGAACGATGAGAACGGTAAATGTCTACTTTATTTATGGAGTTTAGAATTTATCGCAGTCATACAAGCTAGCATGACAAGGACATAGAGCCTGATTTTGATATACTATCCTAGTTATAAAATTTAGATTTTTTTACAGCCATACCGGTTGGCGTGGTAAGGAATTTAGATGACATGATTATAGGGTGTATACCATAGTTATGGACTCCATCGTTTATTGCAGCTATGGTTACTGGCGTGGCAAAATTTTTGGCAACATGATTCTGGATAGATGTGTATGGTTATTAGGTCATATCTTAAATTGATTCACTTCTTTTGACCTATTGATCAAGGACAGTTCCTACCATTATCTCTTGTTTTGTCATTCCTCTTCTCCTCATATGATGATTTCCTCATCTTGTCATCACTTCATTCATCCTGATTAATTATGTCTTGATTACATCAATCACTTATCTTTTATCCATTCCTGTCAACTACACTATGAAGTCATTGAAATTTTGTATATTTTCACCTTGGAAAGGTTAAGGAAGTATCGTAAATCATCTCGTTCGGAAGGCAGATTTATTATCAAGTGGTATCTTGGTAGGAATATGAGATGTTGGATCTAGTGTAGAATTTTGAGATAGAAGTATGATTGAGGTTGGAACTGAAACCAAGGGGTCGATATAATCAGTTAGAAATGGGTTACTTGGGTATTTCGATGATGAATTACTTGGAAAGCAAGTTCAAGAAAATCCGAGATTGAAACATTTTTGAATTTGGACAATTTTAGGTTATTGGTTCTCGAGGTATTTCACACAGAAGTTATGATGAAAGTTTAGAATTTAATAATGTAGAATATATTTTAATTATATATGGTGATGGTTAGAAACTGGACAAGGCATTGGTAAGAGGATAGAGAACACAAAGATTTTGAGTCAAAAAAAAGAGAGAAGAGATTTTGTGAATATAATTTATTAATTGAGATGGTTGATATTTGAAAGTGTATGATGAAGGAAATATGAAGGTTGAATTGGTAATGGAAGAATAAGTTTTATAAAGCCTAGTGGTATTAGATTTGAATAACACAATGAGCATGATTTTAACAAGTTCAAGGATTTTACGAACTTGAATTAGAGGTTTCGGATCAATTTAGGACGAGGTGGAAGAATTCGGATTTAAGGACGATTAAGTGGATAGTGTGGAGTTCTTGTGAAGGGTGTACTTCTTGATTAGGGTTTTGGAATTTAGGATCTGGCCTATGGTATCATGACAAGGTCTAATCTTCATGACGGAAGGGCAATTCTGGTAGTAGTTGTATAAGATTGGTTTTCATATTTGGACTTGTGAGTTAAAGCTATGACTGACAAATGATGATCGGATAAACTTGATAGTATCAGAGAGAGATGATTAACTTGGCTTCCCTATGAAACCTTGTCTTTTGATTTTTCTATCAAAAAGGAATTGGACTTATTCCATATCTTTGAATCATCCCTTGAGTTTTCAATATCGTTAAATCCTAATATTCTTGATCGCGACCAAACGACTTTGATTATCTCTTCTATCGTACCCGTATCCTGGGTCGTACTCAATTGAGTTAAATTCAATTCTAACCTGGATTTCCATTCTCGGATGGTCATGCTCAAACTTCGATGATCTTATACTTCATCTTGCCCAAATCCTGATTCACTCAAAATTGATCATGCTTGAATTTCAATCGTGCCTAATTGATTTGTGTTTCTTCCTAAATCGTGCTTATGCGACATGTAATCTGATTTTTTTCCATCAAATCTAACTGTCGATCATGCTACACTCAAATTTTGTTCTCCATTAATTCTCTTAGCCCTGATTTATATCATGACCAATCGACTTTGATTTTCATGATCATTATAATCTTAACCCTCAAATCGTGCTAAAAATCTTGATCTCTAATTGCGATTGTGTCAGAATAGATTTTTCTATCATACCTAAAATTTGATTCTCTAGTCACTCATGCTCAGGTTTCATTCCTGATCGTGACTAGGTTTGTGACTTTCGTCGCTCTATCTAAATCGTGCTAAGTGAACTTAGACTATTTCCAATTTTAATCACGTCCGAACTTGGACCGTATTTCATAATTTTATTAATCACTCCTTAATCCTTGATAGGGTCTATAAGACCTTGACTTCGATTTTGTTGTGTCTGAAATTTTATCTCAACCATGCCAAACCTTGTTTTGGACATGGTTAGCTTTTCATCTTGATCGGACCTGTGCGACTTTTAGGTTGATTTCCCATCAACCTAAGTCCTACAGATCATCCCGTACTTGAACTTCATTTATATCTTCGATTCTCCTAATCGTCTCTAAAATCGTGCCCCAATGACTTGACTTATTTCTGAAATCATGCACATATGATTTTGTTCGTATCATGATTCTGTCGTGCCAAAATTTCTCAGCGTGCCTGAACAATTTTGAATTTATTATTTTGATCGTACAAAACTCATCATTCTTTGATCGTGCCTAAAATATTGCCTAAATCTTCTATCATGTTTTAACTCCACTACCAACCTTTAATTTCGATGACAAAATTTTTATAAGGTGGGTAGGATGTATGCCCCCTGAATTTTCGAGATTTATTTTTGAATTTTCTAAATGAATTATTTTCGATAATGCATATTTATTTAATTAATTTTGATCATTAAATGCTCTTTACAGTGACTTTGATTTCTAGAGCATCAGGGATGCCAGTCTCTGAAAACTTTCTTCTCAAAGTTTGTAGTAGACAAAATTATCTTCATGTTGATACATCGTGTCCCACTCAAATTTGTTCCCTTGTGCTCTTTTTGCTTCGCGCAACTTTCAGGTCAATTTAGACAAATTTATCGTCTGCCGTAATTCGTGACTTAACTTCCAACTTAATTTTCGGGCCTGACATCGGTCCAATATGCTCGACCCAATATATGGTATGGCCTGTTTTGAGCCTACTATACACGTGCCACTTGCGTGCCACCAAATTGATCTCCCTTGTGCTCCCATTTTATCCATGATTTTAATTGGTTTAAATTTGTTATTTTATTTAAATCTTGGCCCCAAGCTTGTCCAAACTTGACCCAACAACCAACCCAAAATTGGTGTGACCCTACCATGTCTACCTATAAACCCCACTGATATTTTCTTCTTTTTCCTTACTCAAAAATATCCTCCTCTTTATATATATATATATATATATATATATATATATATATATATATATATATAAAACTCTCTCTCTCTCTCACCTCACATCCTCTCACATCACACTCTCTCTCCCTACCAGCCGGCCTACCCCCCTCTCTTTCTATCTCTTCCTACATATCCCTCTTAATATATCTCTCTCTTTATATAATATATATATACACACACATATATATATTATATATAATCTTTCTCTCTCACCCCATCACCTTACACTCACCCCCCCCCACACTCACCTCACTCTCTCTCTCCCCTCTCCCATCAGCCGAACCATAACCCCCCCATTCTTTTCTTCTTCTTCACATTTCCTTTTCTTCTCCACCACCACTACCACGAGCTCCACCCCCACCTCTTCTTCTTCCCCCCCTCGGCCTCCTCCTCCTCCTCCTCATTTTCCACCACCCTTCCTCCTCTCCTCTCCCCTCCTCTCCTCTTTCCTTCCCTTGGGCTGCTGCTGTCGCCGCCTCAGCCGCTGGCTGGCCGCACCACCGTGCGCCGCCGCCGTGGTCGGCCCCCTTGGCCAGCGAGCCCCCGGCAAGCTCTCCCATGGCGTGCGTCGTTTCCCACGACGCGTCGCCGAGGCAATTCGTGCGTTTTGCACGGGATCCCGCCGTGACGTGCGCGAAACGAAGGTCTGAATGTGCGCCTCGTCGCAGCGACTTCGCACGTGTTTTCTGGACGATCCGACCGTTGGATCGCCGATCCGTTTCTTCCGCCTCAATCTTGGTATATACCACTTCACTCCCTCAAGTTTCATCCATTAATTTTGTCGTTTGTTACATCAAAATCGGCCGCCAAGTTGACCGCTTAATTTGTACTATTTTTGGACAGTTTTACGGTGCCAACTTCACGGACTCGTATCTTTCCCGTCGCAGCTCCGTTTGATGCACCGTCGGTTCCTATGCACAGCTGGTATAACCTTCTTCCTGCCATTTCAGTTTCGTTTTATTGTGAGCTTGTTTGGTTGGTTGAATTCGACGCCAAAATTGGCCGTCCGAATTCGTCATTTCCAAGTTGTAAAATTCCATTTTTGAATCTGGGACTCCGGATTCCAATTCTGACACCACCAGTAGACTTGTGACATCGTTCTGGTACGAATTCATATAAAGTTTGTTAGATTCATAGGACGTGGGCCCTGGCACGCATCTAAGTGTAAAGCGGGCCCCACAATCCGGGTCAATGGGACGTTTTGACGCTGGCTCATCGGAATCCAATTCCGGATATACCGTTGAGTTCGTATCATCATTCTGGACTTGTTGGCATATAATTTGCTAGATTTTAGTGGACATTGGTTCTGACACGTATTTTCGTGCAAATCGGATACCAATATCCGGGTCAACAGACCATTTTGAGATCGGCTCATTGGAATCCAATTCCGAATATACCGTTGGGTTCGTATCATCATTCTGGATTCGTGGACATATAATTTGCTAGGTTTAGTAGACTTTTATTTCTTGCACATTTTTCGGTGCAAAGTGGGTCCGCACACAGACATCACTTTGACCCGAAATTTCTCTTTTGCCCCTGTGTCCAAACTGGACTTTTGGATAGGCTATTCTAGCTATTTTGACCATTCTGGACACGTTAGAGATGGTTGTTTCGCCATCGACAACATCTGTAGGTTTTCACCCTATCCATCACCCTATTATTAAAATCTCTCCTTTTGTTTGTATTTTGAGATCCGTCGATTCCAGTGATTTCACAATCACTGAAATTGATATGTTGACCTTGTAGATGTGTATAGAGACTAACTTTGTCCTTGTTTGACCATGGTTGACTACTTTGACTAAACATCGAAGTAGAGTCAATATTTGACCTAGGTTTGACTAGATTTGACCAGAGTTGACCAGTTGACCAAAGTCAACTGTAGGTCAACCATTGACTTAGTTTGACCTAGATTGAACTTGGAGTTGACCGGTTGACCAAGTCAACTGTAAGTCAACCTTAACCCGGTTTGACCTAGTTTGACTTGTGTAACTTAGCTTGACCCAGTTTGACTTTGTATGACCTAGTTTGACTAATTGACTGAGTCTGACCTAGATTACGTAGCTTATACTATAGAATCATGCCTAACACCGTTGAACCATAATTAGCTTATATATATCTTATCTTTAGGTCTGTGGCATCACTCTGAGCATCGATCCCATTTGACAGCTCAGGACCGCAGGCGAGTACATATTCTATGATAGTAGTTCTTTGTCTTGATATTTTCTGTATCCGATTCAGTTATAGTGTTTTACTTGATTCTTGTCACGATAGTACACGGACTAGTATACGCCGGATCCTGGCATGGGATGTTATTCCTAGACTTTCTTGGTATATTGGTATATTTCCTGTCTTATTTCCTGTACTTGTATAGGCACCGATTCCTGAGAGGGAGTAGCTACCCTCTTAGGGAATCCCGTGTCATGACGTGCTATGTCCGGATCCATATACTACTCGGAGATGGGGAGTTATTATAGGTTATGTGATCAATATCCCTACTTGTATTCCTATTACTTGTTCATAGCTATACCCTCGCCTCACGACGGGTAAAGCCTGACCCTACTTGTTCATAGCTTTCCATTGTGGTCGGCCTGATCCTGTATTCTCGTATTTCATGTTCATAGCCGGTCAAATGGAACATCCTGATCTTGACCCAAGCCGATCACATAATGCTGTAATATCTCGAGGCACATTTTATGTTTACATTATACATCAGATATTCCTGTACTATTCTACTTTCCTGTACGTTACACCCTGACATGATTTCCAGTTTATATATCATGTTTTACTTACAGTCTTGATATATCATCTTGTATTCCATTATGATTGTCTCTTACAGCATTTGTCAATACTATGAAACTGTTGTTAGTTTATGTATTTGTTCCCATCCTGACTGGATACGTTGACAATATTTTAGGAGTTGTTATGCCATTATTGGACTTCAAGATGTTGCTAGCTGGGGTGGTTCTCGGTATTCTTCACCGTGAGTTGTCTCTCAGGAGTTCTAGGTCTGGTAGTTATTTAATTTGTTTATTGTTTCCCTCTATTTTATTCTTGTCTCATATGATCTTTGTAGATTATAGTTGTTCTAGTGATACTGTTATTATCTCTTGTCTTATCTTCCTTAGTTTTTGTGATGTGATATGAGTACCTTTATAGTTATGGATCTTTTAGATGTTGTAGTTAGTATCGGGTACTTGACAGCGCTCTACCGTCGATACTGCGGCGTAGGCTGGACGTACCCACGTGCTCGTGCCCCTAATCAGGGTGCGGGTCGTGACATTACTTGCTTATTAAGTGATGCTAGAAATACTTCTACTTCTGATAATTCTATTGATATTTCCACACTAGAGTTTAGATTGCATGAAGCACTTGATTTCATTGAGAAAAGCACTCAAAAAAATGCTAAACTTAAGGAGGAATTAGAATCAGAAAATGAGAAGTATACTATTGCTTTATGTAGAATTGATGCTCTTACTGTTAAATATGATGAGTTCTGTGCTAACTCTAAAAAGTTAGAGATTAGACTGGAAAAGCAGGTAGTACAACCTATGACTCAGTCTAACACAAGATAAGTGATATATCACAAAATCACACACGACAGATCTTTTACAAAGAAAGCATACAAAGCTAAGGTTAAACATAACCATGCTTTTTATTATAGTCAATCACGCAAGACATTTCACACCGCACGTTTTCATACTGTTGCACATAGCCCTAATGTTAATACTTTCTGTCATTATTGTGGCATAAATGGACATATTTCTAATTATTGTCAGATTAGAAAGCTAGTTGATATGAACTTGTGCAAATGGGTTCCCAAAGCTAACAAATATGGATCCAAGTTTTGGATACCAAGGTCTTCGCCTCTTAATGCAGGTGAAGCTTCTTATATCGAATAGAACCATGGAGCATGTTGGTGATTGCAAAGCTACAAAGGTCATCATCCAAGCAATTACATCAACACAAGTGTGGTCCACCCTTGTGTTGTCCAGATGTATCCAAGTTCACATCAATACTATTGTCTCTCTTTCACATATTAGCTAGTGGTAATAAACATCCAGTTCAGTCCATGTGGAATCCTATGAGCAGTTCTTCTTAGCAATAAATATGACTAGTGTATATATGTAATAGACATATATATAAATGGTGGTTTGTTATAGGGTTCTGTATGATATCATAATATTACACTATGAGATAAGGAGAAATCTAGGATTTGATATGGTTGATGCCCTTTAGCTTAACACTAGATAGTCTAATGGCCTAAGATCCTAGATATTGACCAAGTTGACCAATTGGCTAAAGGTTGACCCAAATTGGACTTCATTAACCTAGAATAGCCTATTTTAGTAGCATTTGATAAGGTATGATGTTATCCCTTATATATGTGATATAGTATTGGGTTATAATTTATGAGATTAGTTTTAAGGTAGAATTTGACTTAGTTGACCAAGGGTTGTCCAATGGGTTAGTTTGATTAGATAGTTGACTATGGTTGACTTTTGACCTAGAGTGACCTAGTAGTATGTAGAATTCATTGTTAAATCTATTATTCAATTTAGAACATTTTGTAACATGTATCTCATATAATAGGACTCTGTGACTCCAGTTCGGACACCGATACACATTAGTTGCTCAGGATATCAGGCGAGTACATTCTATGTTAGTTTTCATTCATAATAATATCTATATTGCCTGCTCTAGACTACTTTACTTGATGCTGACACGTTGTTAACATGGATTGGTACTATATGGATCTTTTCATGAGATGTTATCCCCTCATTGGGTGCATCAGATATTTCATGTTCATGTACTTTACCATGTGCATCATGTACTCCTTGTATTCGTGTTTCTTCATGTATACACATGTACTCTCATGTACTCTTATGTGCTCACATGTGCTTCATGTATAACTAATAATCATGTACGTAACGTAACTTGATTGGATCCTTGTGTATTAATTGGGGTAGGAGGAGTAGAAGTGGTTATGTGATTAAATCCCTCTAGTGTAAAAATGTGCTAATCTATTATACCCTCACGTATAATGGAATTACCGTAGAATAACCATGTACAACCTAAGCCAATCACATAACTGTCTTGTGCTCTGAATCACTTATATATATGTTACAGTTATATTTTTTCTATTATATTCATGTACTCAGTATTATCTGTACTTCTTATTTTCCTGTACTTTTTTTATAGTACGTCATGTACTTTATTCTATTGTTAGCTCTATATTTTCTACCATATTTTGGAACTGCTTTCAGAGTTATGTATTCGCTCTAATCCTGACTAGATACGTTGATAAAATTTTACAGAGAACTTGGAGGATCCAGCTAGCCTAGAGGAGATACCAGTAGTGCTTGGAGTAGATTGCTAGGGTGTTGTCTGGTTCTTGTTTTCAGTTATCTTCAGGAGTTGTATTTATTTTGTACTCTGAGTGTGTGGTGTTGATAACACTTAAACTTTCAATTCTGGTTATGTATTAAACTTTAAGGTCTTTCTAATTATTATATTTTGTGCTGATATCCATCTTAGTTACTTTGTGATTGAGTTGTATCCTTCTGAGATTGTCCACCGTTTGGAGAGTATACGTTTATTGGTTAGATATATTATTTTGTGTTAGATGTTGTCGAGACCTAGGACAGCGTTCTACTACCGGCGTAGGCTTGACGTACCCACGATCTAGTGCCCTTACACTGGGTGCGGATTGTGACACTCTCGGACTGTCCGTCGGTTTGGGGATGATAAGCAGTGCTGAACTTGAGCTGCGTCCCCAGACTCCTCTACATGCTCTTCCAAAAGTAGGAAGTGAAACTGCTATCTCGGTTTGAGGCGACGCTGACTGGAACCCCATGAATCCTCACAATCTGTCTCATAAACAAATTTGCTAGCTTCTTTGTAATCAGCTCCACTCTGAAAGGAATAAAGTGTGCTGAGTTGGTCAATCTGTATATTATCACCCATATGTCATCATTCCTACTCGATGACCGAGGTAACCCCGAGACGAAGTCCAAGGTGATGTGCTTCCACTTCCACTTCCATTCAAGAATGGGCAATGATTGCAATAGTCCTCTTGGTCTCTGACGCTCTGCCTTCACCCGCTGGCAAACCAGATATCAAAAGACGAACCTGGATACCTCCCTCTTCATTTTATACCATCAGACATACTCTCTGAGATCCTTGTACATCTTCGTAGCTCCTGGATACATCGAGTACTACGACTGGTGGGCTTCCCGCATGATCTCCTCCCTCAAGCTCCCTTTAGGCACATACAACTAGTATCGTGCTTTAGAGTACCATCATCTGCTATGACAAAGTCATCCAACAGTCCTGCTCAGACTTGTTCCTTGATGCAACAAAGACCTTCATCAAGAAACTGGGTCTCATTGATCTTTTCTATCAGCCCGGACTGGATCTGCATGCTCATAAGCTGTCCATCGTTCCTGGAATAATGATCTATATCCCCAAGCTCTCCAAATCCTCGGGAAGATGTTGGTCCATGGTCAGAAACATCGCCACAAGATACTGACTGAGTGCATCTGCTACAACGTTAGCCTTTCTTGGATGATACTGAAGATTGATGTCAAAGTTCTTCATCAGCTCTAATCATCTCCTCTGTCTCATGTTTAGTTCCTTCTGTGTGAAGAAATACTTCAGACTTTTACGGTCTTTGAATATCTCTAATCTCTCTCCGTAGAGATAATACTTCCAAAGCTTTAGAGCAAAGATGACCGCTGCAAGTTCCAGGTCATGGATGTGATAGTTCTTCTCATGAGGTCTCAACTGCTTTTGTTCTGCTCTAGTATACAACCCAAACCTTTTCCTGAAGCATTACTGTAGATGGCAAACCCTCTTGATCTCGATGGTAAGGCCAAAATAGGGGCTGAAGTCAATCTGTCTTTTAATTCCTCAAAGGCTGCCTAACATGCCTCTGTCCAGACAACACTATAAGAATAAGGGCTTTTCTTGACGGTGATTCCCCGTCAAGAAATGGATATCTTGACGGTTGCAGATCCGTCCGTCAACTAGGCCGGAGTCAAGAAAAGACCCCCCCTTTTCTTGACGGTCCCTGAAATGACTTTTCTCGACGGTTTTTTGCCGTCATTTTAAGTAATTTTCTTGACTGTTTTTAGCCGTCAAGATAGCAGTTTTTAGAAACCGTCAACATAGGAAAAAAATTTTCTTGACTCCGGCCTAGATAATGGCTATTAGCCATCAAGAAAAGTCCTCTTGCAGCAGAATTGAGTTAATTGTTGACGTTTTATAACCGTCAAGAGAAGCTAAATTTTGTATAGCAAAAATTACATTTATAATTATATATTATGAATCGAACACATACATAATATCAATATTCCACAAGATATACATACATCACTTAACTACAAAATCCAATTTTTATATTAATAAACTTATATTGTTCATACACCACAAACTTCCAATACGTCCAACACGTCCAACCACAAACATCTAACACTTGTCCAACCACAAACATATCCAACCAAAGTATGTAGTTTCCATACAACTTAAACATTCAAAACTGAAAATTATACAAATAAAACCAAAATATGCAGCAAACCTGGCCGGAGCACATCCCTCCCATATTCACAACACCTTCATTTTCCATATATAGTTCCTGAGAGAAGAAGAAAAATATATTTAATCATTTATGTGCACTTGCTACTTACAATATTATGTTAGATGAATTATACCAAGCTGGAAGAGTTGCTGACGTAAGAGAAATACAAGATAAAATGATTGCTTATGGAACTTCCCTAGAACTCCACACCTATCATATAATATGACATGGACTTTGTCAAATCACCACACTAATGAGGCCATGAATCTGTTCGACACCATATTGTGTCAAAAGGTAAAACTGGAAGCTAGGACCTTCAATATTTTAATTGAAGGAATGTTTCAAGATCGTAAAGTTAATGCAGCAAAGGATCTCATTAACACACCAATAGATATGTAGGACAAGAAAAAAGTTAATGCATCAAAGGAGTCCATATACCCCTTCACACTGTTGCCCCCATTCAATGTTAATGCAACAAATTCTTCATATGGCACGGCCTCTCAAACCAGTCCTAAACAAGCCTAACACATGCACACTCAACTCTAACACCTACACACTTGCACTCTCAACCTACAAGTATGTGTACCATTCACATACAAATTGGTATCCAGGATACGCAAAATGCACAAATATGACACTAATTCCTAGGTAGGATACCAAATACCAATTGATAAACAAATCCTACACATGATATCCACACAATAATATGTGATACCAAGCTATAAGATATCAATATCAATCCTTTATACACAAATCTCTACACCAACACATCTCATAGAAACACATAGCTCACCTCATGGTACTCCCAAGTACCAAACACAAAATAGAATACCCATAAATGGTTCATACTCACAAAAATGTTCTTAGTCTAGCGTAAGGAATGTATAACGATAACACAACAGAAATGTTCTCTCTTGCACAAGAATGTATAACTTCAAATAGTAATTTATTGCCTTGAAGGGCTCTCATATGGGATAGGTAATGTAAAAGGACCGGCTCCACTTTTATCTTTTGAAGCTGTGATAACAGGTTACCCATAAATGCTCCAATAAACTTTCAAGCATGTGATCTGCATTTCGGACAAGTGAAGAAAATTCAAATTATCTGACATATTCATAAAAGGACCAAAAGCAAAATCCAGAAAACCAATCTCAGACTCTTACCCTGTACAAGGATATAAAACTTTACCTAAAACATTTGCCACCCACCTGTAGTAATTCCTGGTTTTTGCCACCCACTTGGGCATATAAAACATCATGAGGGCGCTCTCCCCGTTCCTAGCATATGTTCACATCTGCAACAATGAAACCAGGGCAAAAAATCATTTCAGTTAACAAAACATTGAGATCAATATTGCATTCTATATATGATCGTTTCTAAAATAGCACAACGTAAAAAAAGTTTCGAGTAAGATCTCATTTCTGGTGCTCCAATAGTTTACTAAGTGAAATAATGCATTCTATATAGGATCATTCCTGGAGGGAAGTCTAGGTACAGAAATCTAGTTACAGTTTTTTGGACCATTCGTCGAACCCATATTGAAAGATAAAGCCCAACGGCCACAACCATTTGCTTACTTATAATCCTCACAAGTACACGCATGTAAATTAAAAATTACAAATTGATGCAGTAAAAAGTCTAGATTGACCTGACAGGTATTGAGTTTTAATAGCTTGACAAGAGAACATACAAAATATAAGATGATTTATTGAACAGATATCCCATAATTCTTAGTGACAACTGTACTTAATTTACTATACTCCTAGTTTGTTGGCAAAAGATTTTAAAAAAGAGAGAGCTGCATCTCTTCTGATGGACCATAACAGCGTGAAATATCAGCTGGTCATCTATTTTTATGAAATTACAGTCCCCATTGCCTTCAAGAATCGGGGTGCAAGGCAATAGTTAAAGAAGTGATACTAGTGTGTTGATGGACCATAACAAAGTATGGAACATATGAAAAGAAAGTGATAATGAATTCATAGTCACTGTTTTTTATACAATTGTATTTTGTTATATTAAATTATATATCATACATTTCATTTTTGAGTAATAAAATTACAAGTTCTAAGAAAAATTATAATCTTTCCAAGCTAGAAAATAACTAAATACAGCTCCCCCAAAACTCCACAAAACTTAAAAATACATTATCCCCAATCCGCAAATACATAATTCCACTTAAAATGACAAAAGAAACCCACTTTACGCACAAAACCACAAAATGATAAACATTAAATTGCCATTAGTCAACTTTTTTTTTATAGATAATAATGTAATTTACATTTTCCACTTATTAGCTAACGAACGAACGGACCACAATGAAAGAAATCAGCGATTACCAATTCTCAAACGGCGATTCTGGCACCGCCGACGTCGGACTCGTCGGCGCCGCCTCCGGTGACGAGCTGGCTCTGGGTGATGATGGACCGGTACATCTGCACCAGCACCTTCTCGTCGTACTCCTTCATCTGGACCGGGCGCCCCAACCCGCTAACTTTTGGGCCTTCGTACCCGAACCCGCCGTCGGAGCCGGCGACCGCCAGCATCATCCACACGTACGCGTCGCGATCGCGGTGAGCACCCGCCTCCGCGTCAGCCTCCGGATCCGGGAGAGGATTCGGAGCCGCGGCGAGATCTTGATCCGCCAGAACCTCCTCCTCCCCACTCCGTCGGCGGCTCCGCCTCTGCCTAGGTCGACCCTGCTCCGCCGCGTCCGGCGGCGACGGGCGGACTCTCCGTCCAGCCGCTGGTTCTAGGTATTCGGGGAGGTGCTCGCTAGAGCCGGACGACCTCTTCCACACGGTTTCCGCCACCATCGACAGAGTCCTCGAGGAAAGACTTTGATCTAGGGTTAGGGTTTGGGGATAACATTGGATGGATTTGGGGATTAGGGTTATATGAGAGAGAAAGGAGAAAGAAGATAAAGAAGAGGAGGAAGAGGATGAAGAAGGACTTTCCTTCTCCATCTACTGCGAATGAGAGAAGGAAGAGAGGAAGGGAGAGCAGAGAGAGAGGGGAAGGGAGAGCAGAGTTATTGAGTAGGAAGAGTTTACGAGAGATCAGAAAAAAGTTGTTGTGCTCTCCAATAAAAAAAAGAATATAACCGTCAATAGATGTAAAAATTTGAAATAATTACAATAATGGCAGCAAAAAAAATAGCGACAATTTTTTCGTACATGCATTACTTGACAGTTATCAACAAAACGTCAATATAAAAGATGCTCTTTCTTGACGGATCCCTCGAAACCGTCAACATACATGTTATAAATGAGCTAAAGTAACAAAAAAAGGCCATCTCTTGACGTAAGCCTAAAACCGTCAAGATAAACCCTATTGTTGACGGTTTCCGACGACCGTCAACTTATAAACCGTCAAGAATCGTCATTTTTTCTTGTAGTGCAAATTCCTCATCTTTTCTTGTGAGCCTAGTTATTGGTTCTGCAATCCTGGCAAATCTTATACAAACTTCCTGTAATGCCCTGCTAGGCCCAAGAAGCTTATGATCTCTACTATTGCTATGCCTTCCCAGTCACAATATGCCCCAAAAACTCCACTATGTCTAGGAAGAACTCACATTTCGAGAGTTTTCCATATAATTTCTCCTTCTTCAAAGTCTCCAACACTATCCTCAAATGTTCCCCGTGCCTCTTCCGATGTCTTAGAATATATCATGATATCATTAATGAATACCACCACGAACTTATTTAAGTACTGGTGGAAAACCTTATTCATAAGGTTCATAAAGACAGCTAGGGCATTAGTGAGTCAAAATGGCATAACAAGGAACTCGTACTATCCATACCGGGTATTGAAAGCAGTCTTAGGAATATCCGGTTCCCTAACTTTCACTTGGTGATATCCGGATCGAAGGTCTATCTTGGAAATTAAGGACCTTGGCTCCACTCAACTGAACAAATAGCTCATCAATCCTAGACAAAGGATATATGCTCTTGATGGTCATGTTGTTGAGGGCTCTTGTCACGACCCGCACCCGCTCGTCGGGATGCGAGTGTGTGCGCAAGCCAGCCTGCACCGCAGTGTCGGCGGTAGAATGCTTTCTATAAACTCACAAGTCATAGAAGTCAAGGCAATCTATATCTCATCCAAAGAAGTAAAAGATACAACTAAATCAAATAAGTAATAAATAAATAAATACTGAAGAACTAAATAATGAAGAATAATATAAAAATGAAGTTTTGAGTATCAAGAATTCAAGTCACGTCCGGTGGAGTCAAATCCACTACCAGTAGACAAAAATAAAAATATAGAGACAGAAAAAAAAAGTACAAAGTCCAAATTATGCTAAGCATCAATAACGTCATCAGCTGCAATGGTACCGTGGTCTGGCGCTGGCTCATAAACCTGCTCATCTGCACCTGGATCAACCTCGGCTAAACCTGGAAAGATCACTAGGTTCTCAAGGGATTAGCAACATACATAAAACATGCCCATTTAACAGTATAACATGCATAAAGAAAATGGCAGAAATATGATACTGTACTTCTAAACAAAATACCTGACAATACAATATCAAGGACAATGTTCAACACTTGGACTAATGGACAGGGGTACCATGACAACCACAGCTCATCCGAAACTAACGGCCAGCAAATAAACAACAATCGCATCTTATTCGAGATTAACGACCAACAGAGTATCACAACCTTAGCACAAAACTAATGATCGACATAATCATCAATACAACCGAAGCTCATCCGAACTACCGGCCAACAGAATACTATTATATAGCTTGCATGCCTAGTAAATGTCATATCTGTCTCAATGAACTATATAGGTGTCCAATCAAGTCGACTGAAGTCAAATACGAGTAACAGGTCAAGACATGTCAAGTGAATGAGACTCAGGACAAAGCAATACTATCATGACCTATACATAATTAGAGTGATATAGAATGAAAAAAATATAGTATGTGCACGTAAATCGAGAAAAATAGCAATGGCATGAACATGAGAAGCAGTAACCAGGTATGACTGAAAAGAACAATAATAGAAAAATGCATGAAAATACTGTACAGCGGGCAATGTATACTTGCCTGAAAAGTATTATATGTTAATAATACATGAAGAAGAAAGAAGGAACATAGTCATTTTTCCTTTGCATGCACAATGGTACAGGTGCCAACGTACACTGCCATATATTCTTTTGTGCACACAACTTATTTTTTTTATAAAGGAAATTCCTACGTGAATAGTGTTTCGCACCTACTACTAAGCCCTCTACTACTACTTCTCTTAGTTGCTATTAACACAAAGCTAACCAAGTGCTCCCTATGTGCACTTATATATAGCAAATGGCGATTAGTAAGCACTAACATTATAGAAGCTTGAAAATAGCGCAAATGACACGGAAGCACAGAAGCCCCATAAAAGTGCAGAAGACAACAGTGATTTAAAGCGCAGAAGACAATAGTCGTTTCACATACATCACAGAAGCGCAAAAGACATACAAAGATAAGTCCATAAAGAAAAGTTCTTTATCAAAATTATGTTTACAAAAGATCTTTTACAAACTCTTCATGATTACATATAAAGACTAAACCCTAAAGCACGGTCTACAAAGTATATAAAGCGCACAGATCCCAAAGTGCATAGCAGTGTCAGAGCGAATCACTTCCTCGTCAGAGCGAGCCACTTCCTAGTCAGACGCGGATGAACTCCAATATAGCTAATGAAGCAGCTATTGGCCCAAACAAGAACGTAGCTCCTGCTCGCAACACCGCTCTCGGCTCTTCCAGCATAACCGGCCTTGCAGCCCCACTCTAATATGGCTAATAAAGCCATTATTGAGTAAGGCAGAGCATAACCTGTGGCTCTTCGGGTTGGCAATCAATCCAAATCCGGTAGCTTGGATATCGAAGACCTCCAAGATGTTGTTCAGGTTCGAACTCCTTATGCCAAATGCTCAAGTGCATCTCAAAACTCAGTAGTGTTTCATCTACAAAGCCACAGCTTCTTTGAACGAAGAGATCTACATCTAACAGTCGACTTGTGCAAGGCTTTTGACCGTCAAAAGCTAAGTCGGGGTCAAGCATGATAGGGAAATACCAAGAAATTGTGAGCAAAGTATTAACTGAAAGCTCCTCTTTATATATAGGTTGGGTGGTAAAACCCACAGTCCACGTGGCAGTCAGTCAAAGGACTCCGGACTAATAGGATGAACCTAGGACTCAGCATAATGAATCTTATTTAATAGATTCATTTGACTAAGCCTTGTTACCGCTTCTTTAGTCCCCAAACAGCAATAATTAAAGAGGATGTTGACTCATCTAGTCAAGAGCGGTCATTTAATGTTTTTAGGATAAAATGACTTCGATAGAACTGGCTCCTACGGTTCAACTGAGAAGTGCAGCCCCTTCAGATCAACCCAGAAGCGCAGCCCCCTCGGTTCAACCCAGAAGCACATCACCTTCAAATATAATCCAGAAGTGCAGCCCATTCAATGACTCCATTTGTGACTTCGTTGCCTCAGCATAGTTTTTTTGTTGCCCTAAAGCGCAGTGACTTTGTTGTCTCAGCACAGTCCCTTCATCGCCCTAAAGTGCAGTGACTTTATTGCCTCAGCACAGTCCCCTCGTCGCCCTAAAGTGCAGTGACTTTGTTGCCTCAGCATAGTCCCCTAGTCCCCCTAAGGCGTAGTGACTTCGTTGCCTCAGTACAGTCCCCTCGTCGCCCTAAAGGGCAGTGACTTCGTTGACTCGGCACAGTCTCCTAGTCGCCCAAAAGTGCATTGACTTTATTGCCTCAGCACAGTCCCCTCGTTGTCCTAAAGTGAAGTGACTTTGTTGTCTCAGCACAGTCTCTTCATCACCCTAAAGTACAGTGACTTTGTTGACTCAGCACAATCTTTTCGTCGCCCAAAAGCGCAGTGACACTGAAGCCTTACCGGAAGTGCAGCTCGTATAGACATACAGTTATATAAGGTAGGCATTGTTCCACATGGCCACTCTGGTATCTATATCTTTTCAGATGTGATCCAATCTGTTTGTTTAAACTACCACTCCTAAGATAAGAACAGAATTTGGCTCTGTTGATAGGAGCAATATCCAATCGATTTGTTTAAACTACCGTTCCAAAGATAAGAACGGAGTTTGGTTTTGTTGATTGGAGCAATATCTGATCGGTTTGTTTAAACTGTCGCTCCAAAGATAGGAATGAAATTTGGTTTTGTTGATATGAGCAATATCTAATCAGTTTGTTTAAATCGTTACCTCTAAGATATAGACAAAATTCGACTCTATGGATAGGAGCAAAACCTATTCGACTTTATCCGATCAAGATTATCGAGCCATAAGCACATGAAATGTGTCATTCATTCGGTTATGTTGATAACCTCCCAAAATCTTGATGGAAAAAATCTCAGCATTCATCACGTGTCAGCTCAGCAGCAGCCATCACCGTTTAGTTACAACAGATTCTCACATATCTCTACGCGCAGTGCTCCTGCATGCCCACAAAAATACCTACGCACATCACATATGCGCTGAGCTATAAATAGAAGGAGTTGGCCTTCGTTAAAAAGGTCGACATCTTCCTGATTAGCAACCCCGAGTACCATTCTCGAGCATCAGAAAGTCAGAGCAAGTTCAAGCCATCGTCAGATTGTCAAAGGAGTAAAGGAGCCGCTGCAGTACTCGATCTCCACTATCACACTTCCCTAGAAATTTTTGTACTTAATCCTCCTGTTTTGGAGTCCTTTTTGTACTTTTTATACGTTTGAATACAAAAAGTTCGTTCAACTTTTGTTATAGCAAACAAATATTATTTAAAATTCTTAGGGGTAATATGATAATTTTCTATACCTTCTATAACAATCCTTAATTCTGCCTGGTGCTTCCCTCCTGCTACTCCCTGGAGGAACAACTGCTGCCACTCGGTGCAACAATTGCTGTAGTTGTTCTCCCTCTTGGTCGAGCACAGAGGAGACGGCTCCGATGGTGTTGGCGAGTTCAAGCGTCAATGGTCCACGCGAGTGACTGGGTATGGTCGAAGCAGTGACGATGGTACCTACGAGGTGGTAGCATGGCAGCGCATTGCACGATCGATGTTGCGGCTAGGCGAGCACACGGACGAGGCTCCAGCGCGCCTGAGAAAGCATCGGCGAGCCGAACGGGCTAGGGGCCACAAGAACCCATGGGCTCATTCTGCTTAGCAAGGGTGTGCCTCCTCTCGATTGAGTGTAGCACGGTTGCAAGGTTACTTGGGTCACGCGAAAGGGAACCCGATGGAGTTTGATTGGTTCTGGAGAAGGGGAGAGGTTGTTGAAGATGATGAGAAGATGAAGTTGGCGGCTGTTCTTCTCTATTTTTTTTTATGAAACAGTAAGAATGAATATGTGTCGTTGCTTAGGGTTCAAGTAGAGGAAAGAAATGGGCCCTTGGGCTAGAGGGTTTAGAGAAGAAGTATGGATGGGTTGTCTTGGCCCAAAAATATAGATGAAAAGAAACAAAAATTCCTATGGTTTGGATTGCTAAATATGAACCCAGGAAAAGATTATGAAGAAAAGGTTTGACTCTAATGGAAATAAGCATATTCATGCATTGTGTTGTGCTACTAGAGAGTAGGAAAAGTCCTTAAAAAGAAAGAAAAATAGGGTAAAGGGACTATTAGGGTTTAGCCATATAAATAGCTAGTGCATAAGAACCCTAGATTATTGATGGATGGGCCTTAGGCCTACCAAAGAATCTGAATTTAAATTTGTTTAGATTCCCTTGATAGAAGTGGGAAAATATATGGGGATTGTTCGAGTAATGAGTGAGGGGGAGAGATCATTCATATATAAATTTTAATGGTAACTGTTCTTGTAGATAGCAACAGTAATAGTAAAAATATATATAAAGAATAATTATAGCAATCATATTAAGAATAATAATAATTGTAATCAATAGAAGCTGAATAGTTAAAATTCAATAATAATAATATTATTTCAATAAGAGTCGATATTACTGAAAATAAATAAAATTGTATATTTAACTGTATTCATGAAGATTTAAATTGACTGTTGAAATGAATTGCCAAAATTAGAAATAACTAATTATAAATAAAAGTAAATTTTTTGGGAGGGGTCTTCAAGCTCTGTAGTCTATGCACATCATGATGGTTCCATCCTTCTTGGGCATAAATAGTACCGGTGCTCCCCAAGGCAAAGCACTAGATCGAATGAAGCCCTTCCCTTCTAACTCGTCAATCTGTGCCTTCATCTCCTTTGCCTCCTTAGGATTGACTCTATAGCAATTCTGGAAAACTGGTGCTGATCCAGGAAGTAAATCGATACTGAAGTTGATATCCCAGTCTGGTAGCAATCCTGGCAAATCCTCGGAGAACACATCTAGGAACTCTAATATGATCGCGAGCGTAGAGTCTTCTCCTCTTCAACTGCTCCTAAGCTGACTCCCTCTAGCCTCTCTGCAACACTCCTCGTGACCTCAAATGGTAGCTCTCCCGGCGGCTTAAATACAACTTTCCCCAGGTGGCAATATATAAAGGCATAATGCTCACTTAACCAATCCATCCCGAGGACTACATCAAATCCCGAAAGTAGTATTACGAGGAGCCAGGTCCTATACTCTCTCTTGGCTATGCTATAGGACAATCATATACATCACTGACTGGTACTATACCCCTACCGATTAGGAGTCTACAACTCCTCCTAACAAATATAGGTATAATGTGGTGTCTATGCATGAACACAAATGAGATAAAACTGTAGGATACTCCGAAATTGAATAGTGCAACGGCGGGAATGAATAAAGAAATATGCTACCTGTGATCACATCTGCTACCGGCTCTACCTCCTCTGTAGACATAGCAAAGGCTTTACCATGTGGTTGTCCACCCCTCTGCTGATGCTGGACGAACTACTGCTAAGTAGGCAGGGGTGGCCCTCTCGATGGCAGTCCTAAAGGTCCAACTGCTATACCCTTCTGGGTGGTCCTACTGGTGCACGAGAGGAAGCAACAATACACTCTCTTGCCTGATGATTAGGTGATCCGCAGATAAGGTACTGTCCCAACCTCTTCCGACACACCTGCCAGGTATGCCCTACCTTCCGATAGTATCCACAAGGTTGCTGGACTGGTCGCTGCTACTGTTGCTGATGTGGTGGAGCCCTATAAGAGAACTATGGTGTAAAGGTCTTCTTCGGGTGTTAGGACACTTGGGTGGTCCCGAATGGCTAACTCCTCCAACAATGTCATGGTCTCCCTTCGGGCGGAGGTTTAGGTCAACCTCTATCCTCTGGGCAATAGAAACTATCCCGGCATAAGTACTCGCACCATTGGCAGTGACCAAGATATGGATCTCATGGCTCAATCCCTGATGGAACCTCTTGTCTCTAGCATATAGGTCTCTAGCCCTACCCTCAGCAAATCGGCTAAGCCATCCAAACTCTGCTGCGTACTCATCAACCGAGCGGGTCCCCAGCTCGAGGGTCTGAAACTGCCTCTCAAAAGCCTCTCTAGCTATGACGGAGAAGAACTTCTCCTTGAAGATCTCCATAAACTGGCCCCATGTAAGTCTGGGTGCCGCGAGTTGAGGCTCACTCCGAAACCAAGTACAGGCGAAGTCATGCATCTGCAATCCTGTTGCCTCTATCTTGACATCCTCCTGAAGCCTAGAGAGACAAAGCACTCTCTCCATGTCCTTTAACCACTCATCGGCATAAAGAATGTCCTCCATGCCCAGAAACTCACGATAAGCCATCCTCTTAAAGTCCAAGATAGAACCCTCTCTAGGATGGGTGGAAGTGGTCTGAATCTGAGTCGGGGCCCGAACTAGAAACTATGACAGGGTCAAGGAAATAGTCTGAGGAGGTGGTGGGAGAGGGGTCATTAGCTTCTCTACAACAGGTAAGGTGGATAATCGGGCAGTCTCTATACCCTCCCGGAGAATGGTGACCTGCTCTCTCTAGGCATCCAGTATACTCTGGGTTTGTGCTCTCTGAGCCTCGAATAGTCCGTGGATCAACTCATGCATCTGGGCCCCTCCTATGGAACTGACGGGTCATCGGCTGGAAGCTCTCGTGGTAAGAGGTGGTGCATGGTTGTCGATATGCTCTGGACCCGCAGTTGGGGCAGACGATCCTCTCTCAGAGTTGACCATACTAGGAGTGCAGCCACGCGACGGATGGTCCTTCTTTTCCTTTGCTATTTTCTGAAATGGTAGGAAAAGCACCATCAGTGACTGTTTGTGTACGGTGTGTGTTAGCAAAAATAAAGACAGAATATCAGAGATATAAAATTACCATAACGATCTTATCCTGTGATGAGTTCTGGGCTACCAAAAAATATGTCATAACCCGCTCCTTAATAATCGGGTACGAATCGAGTCATGCCCGGCCTACGATGTCGTTGACAGCGGTAGTCAGACGTCTAGTCTAATCATCATCCAGCAAGTATATATCTCGTCACAACATCTATCACGAATATCTACTGCTAACCATCACAGTTCGCTATATATGCAGTTATTATAGCCTTTTACATGAATATTCGGGTACAAAACCAATAAAGATAAATGATATCCAAGTCTGCTATATATCATCAATCTCAATCCATCCAATCAAATCCTAAACATGCATCTACATCTCGGGAATATAGTCCCGATCCTGACGAGCATCCGGAGTGGGCTCCGCTGCTAGGTCCATCTGCTGGTCATAACTCTCTAAGGGATCAATCTTACCTGTAATCAACGATCTAGTCAGGATGGAGCAAAGCACAAAGTAACTCAATAATACTACCAACAAGATATCAAGGAAACATGTAAAGCAAGAGTAAAATAATAGATAAATATAAGATAATCAAAATATTCACTAGCTATATGAATATGTGTAATTGGACATCATCAACATGTAGTGACTAATATGTATAAGGCATATAAATATGCTATCAGTCACGCACGAATCAGGCATGTCTAATGACAATGCTATCAGTCACTCATGTAATAGATGCCAGGATATAATAATATGCTATCAGGCACGAGATTGTCCAATATTTGTCTATAACATATTTTAGAATGTCCCCCTCTCGACACGAGAAACAAGCAAGCAAGTAAATAAAATAAGTATCATGACAACAAGTGTGTGTACATGCATGCAATGTGGCAGTAAAATTGAGATACACATACTTGCCTTCTTAAGAGATAATTGGCAATGTCACTAAGTCGCCTAGGAATAGAAAAATAGAAAAATAGAATAGAACAATATTCTCAAGAAATTCCTAATTCTAAAGCTATTTCTACTAACCGACAACAAAACCTTGATATTAACTCTGATTCACCATTAACAATCTTCTCACAAATTCTTCATATATTTGTTCACCCACAAGCCTAGTCAACATTTCTGACCGGCCTATCTCAAGGAAATGACCCTAATATTCTGGTCCAAGCAGCCCAATGTATGAAACCCAACTATTCCTCACTAATAGCCAAGGTTCAAAATATCGGTATCTGTATCGGTATTGGACATTTTGTATGAGTATCAGTATCGGAAGTATCGGCGGTATCGGCGGTATCGGATCGGAGTATCGGATTTTTGGTATCGGCAGTATCGACAATATTAAATAATTATTAAAAAATAAATTTTTTTAAACATGTTTATGCATTATTTAATTAATTTTAAGTTTTTTTATTATTATAATTGATTATTCGTACTAATTACTATGTCATTAATTGATTAAATAATTATTAAAAAAAATTAGAATTTTTTTAAACATATATCAGATTTTTGGTATTCGGCAGTATCGGTAGTTTTTTTAAGTTTTTTTAAACGTAGTCATCCTTTGTGATTGGTTTAACTGCGATATACAAGATTACAACTTTTCTTCATGTCCGTATTTTTAGTTTCAATTTTACTATGTCATTAATTGATTATTCGTACTAATTGAATCTTGTATTGTTTTATTACTACAGGTTAAAATTTTGACGAATTAAGAAGCATAAAGGGAGGCACAAGAGATTAGAAGCATTACAAATGGCTGGACGAGACAAAAGTCACAAGACCCATTATTATATAATTAATAATTATATTTGTTCAGACATTTTTAAAATTTATGTAAATAAAAAATTATTTATAATTTTATATCTAGAATTTTAGTTTTATGTATTGTTACAAATGGTTACAATATAATCCACGATCCAATTATTTTGTTTCAAAATATACGAAAATAAAATTAGCTACATGATTTATTTTGAATTCAAAATTTCAACAAAAAACACTTGGCCAGAAAAATTCATTGGGACTCTGGCCTATCCCTTTCTTTTTATTTCATAAATAAATTTTTTTTACAATAGGTATGAAGTACATAAAGTGTACAAATAAAAGAATGAATACAAAAAATGATTATAAAAAATGAATACAAATGAATACAAATATATCACTAAAATGGTTAGTAATTATCGTAATCGTCCCGATATGGTTGTTGGTTATGAGGATAGTAGATATTGATATTTGTATCATTAAAAAAACTTGTCATGAGGCCACCAAATGTAGAATATTGTTCTGCGGCTTCTGCCTCTGGAGTATTGTATGGATAATAACTTGTAAATGAACTATCATATGTGGTATTGTAATTGTCCGAAGGAGTAGGCACATCATGATAGCTAGATCCTCCAGCATATACATCATCCATACGGTGCTCTCTAGGTTGATGATCACTTGACCAGTCTCCAGAGTATTTATATGACTGGTCTCCAGGATTTTTATATTCATGCACTACTAAAATCTGTCAAATCAGCGACGCCTCAGGACGTCGCTAAATAGAGAAAATACGTCGCTAATTTCAATTAGCGATGTATTTAGCGACGTTTGCATGTAGTCGCGATTAACCTAGTCGCTAAACAACACGACGTTGCAATACGTCGCTATTGCGACGATACTTAGCGACGCGTACACGTCGCTAATTCAGCGACTACCAGCGACGTAAAACGTCAACAGTTACCGACGTAACCTAGCGACGTTGAGCGACTTGACATGCATCGATGCTGACCTGGCTTGAGAGCCAAATGGCGTCGTTCTGCGACTTTGTTATGTTGCTATAGTACCGACATATAGCGACGTCATACGTAGCGACGTTTAGTGACGATTAGCGATGGTTTTCATCACAGTTAGAGAAGTTCCGATACTTACTTAGCGACGTTAACTTCCGTCGCTAGCCGTCGCTGAACGTCGCTAATTTTAAAAAAAATAAAAAAAATACTACATTTGCAGCATCCCCTGCAGCATTTGCAGCATCCCCTACACCATTTGTTACAATAACGACGGTGTGTATCACGAACATAGTATCAAACAACACAGATACACACAATCACGAACACGTTTGAAACACAATCTCATCAATCAACACAGATATATGAAAATTTGTAACAACAATGTCAAACATAATGGTCCACATAAGAATAATGTATGTATAACCACATAAAAGACCCAACAATGGGCCATCACACAACAATATATATATATATATATATATATATATATATATATATATATATATATATATATGTCGACTATGGCTGATCAGGAGGAGCATCACCGCTCCTGGAAAGAAGGTAAGCATACTGCTCCAGTGTAAGAACCACCGACGACGATGAAGGAGGAGGCAATGCAACCGCTGGAGAAGTAGGCAGTGTAACAGCTGGAGAAGGAGGCAGTGTAACCGCTGGAGATGGGTGCGTCCGCGTCTCCTCTAGGGCTAGCAGTCTGGCGCTGCATTGCTCCATGCAAGCCGCTATCCTAGTAACGGTGTCGTGAATGGACTCCTGCGTCCCCTGTACGTGCCGCACGGTGCGCTCAAGCTCGTCAAATCGTGCGGTGACCGATGCAGCGTCCCTTTACGCCTGAGACCCTGGATGCTCAGAAATCCTCCTCAGTATATCGTCGTGCAGCTCAGCAATCTGGCAGGCAATGGTACCCTCGACTCGGGACGACTCAGCCTATGACGGCTGTGAATGCGCACTGGCAGAGGGAGCCGTGGATGCCTGCGTCGCAACAAATGCGCCGTAGGACCCCGTACCATAGTACGTACCCCTCTGTAGACCACCAACAGCGGTCTTCCAGAGCTCGTCCTCCGACTGAGGCGGAGAGGGCTGCGATGTACCAACCCCTCCCTCTGCCGGTGCACTAGCACTCGCACGCTCATCACGTAGCCTAACAAACTCGTCCTAGAAATCATTGTGCATCTCTATACATCAGTACTTACCTAAATTAGCCTAATAAACGTCTAAAGTATTTAATTATTATTAACTATATGGTTATCTGTATATTCTTCAAGTTGTGTTAAAAATTAACGAAATCTAAATTAGTACTTACATAGCTCTGAGTAGCCCGGTCGTCGATGAGCTTCCCGTCCTTCCGATGGGTGGCCAGGAAGACGGTCACCATGTTTGCGTCCTCACCCCTCTGTACCTGCGTGTTTGTTATATTTTATTCTTTTGTAAAATAGAAAATTATATACTCCCACTATCAATAAAATCTTATATATTGCAATAAATTACATACCAGACGACGAAAATGCTCCGTCACAGGAATCGATCCACCACACCACTTTTCGGCCCTCGTCCTAGCCGCCTTCGCCTTCTCCGACCGCTCTCTGTACCGGGGCTCCTTAAATCGAGCCCTCATCGTGGTCCACTGGTCAGGTGTGATCCAACCAGCAATCGACTTTATGGAGCGCTGACGAGCTTTCTGATCGTCAATTGCATCACGGATCAACTTGGCGGCGACGGCAGGAAACTGCCTCTCAATCTGCTCGGCCCGGTATGGTGGATAAAAATAAGTCCTCTACAAGAATTACAAATTAAAATAATAAGTTCTAAAAAATGCTTAAAATTATATTAATCATATTAAATTAACTATCTTTAGTTACCTTGAAGTGGGCAAACCAGAATGCCTTCCTCTCTTTCGAGGCATCCGAGTAGTTGATCCACGGACCCCCATAGTTGGACCTTAGAAAGGAGCCCAACGCCCTCTGTACCGACGAGGGACGATATCTGTATACAACGATAACCGACGTATTAATGAATATATATAGATATACAGACATGCATAATATATATATATATATATATATATATATATATATATATATATATAACTTACTTCGTAGGACCGTCGGCCCAAATCTCCATCCTCGTCTCGTCCTGAGGTGCGCATGGAGGGTCGCTCTGGTATGGATCCGCCCGAGCGGGAGTAGGGACTACCTCCTCTACCTGCTCCCCACCCGCCATGCTGCTGTCAGCGGTAGGAAGGCTAGGGGAAGGAGTATGATCAGCAAGCCTGGAACTGCTCGTCGCAGGTGTACTGCCACCCGGACCTGCGACCGTATGGTACAATGGAGTGCTCGGATCAGACGATGGTCCGGAGCCATCCTCTGGTAACGGAGCTCTCTGCCCACCTAAGGACACGACACGTCCTGGCCTATCTCCACGTCGTCCTGAGGTGCCCCCGCGTCGTCCTGCCATACTGATAATAACATTGGAGGTCATAATTTAAGATTACAGAAATATGAATACATCAAAATCACAGTTTATGATTGAAAATATAAATAAATACAATGATAGTTTAGAAATATCTACATACATTGGAGCTCATAATTTAAGTTTTCAAAAATCTGAATACTAATAGAAATGATCATAGTTTATAATTTAAGATTACAGAAATAAGAATACATCAAAATCACAGTTTTTCAATCATCCTCTGAAAATTCATCTTCTTCGTTTGCCTCCTCCTCCTCCACCTTATCCTCTTTCTCTTCCTCCTCATCGTCACTAGCATCTCCTTCGTCTTCTCCTTCGGATACTTGTACCTCTTCTACACAAGTAGATATTGAATAGGGAACTTCTGCTGAGTCGACATCAATTGTATTTGGTACAAGAGGCAGCTCGTCCTCCTGATAAGCCACTTCGTCGACGTCGTAGGTATTTCTGGCTTTAGTCTTGCATACTGCCCACCAGTCGTACCTCGTTGTTCCCCGTTTAGGATATATTGTAAAATATACGAGTTGAGCTTGACTTGCTAGGATAAATGGTTCGTATCCTTGGTATCGACGACGGTAGTTAATATCCACAAGACCATGCTTGTCAATTTTCTATCCTTGATCTTGTATGGGATCGAACCAATCAACTTTGAACAACACGATCTTGGCAGGCTCTATGCCATAGTTATACGTCAATTCCACGATCTCCCGTAAGACGCCATAGAAATTATTGCCTGGAGTGACATCTTTGTAGTTTGTAGATTTGATACACAAGCAATTGTTTTTTGTGGAATCAAGATCTAGGTAGCTATCTCTGATGAGAGCATTTGTTGACTTGAACTTAAACCCATTCACGCAATAACTTGGCCATATTTTGACGGCATAAATTGGTCCCTTGGCAAGAGTTCTAAAAGATTCATTCTCAAGGATGACGTCCGGATGATCGACCTAAACACGAGAAGATATAAAATTAAGTTTAATGTTAAGTTATTTCTTGTGCAGTTTTCCAGATGAGGGTAATTTTGAAATTTTATAATTATAATTATTATTTATTGATATTTATTTTATATTATAATTTTTGGTGATTTTTAATCATTTTTAAACTATTTAAAAATCATGACTTGTGATTTTGATGTTTTGCTAATGAAACCGTAGAGACTGTCTACCCTAGAGCCTAGCCACGTGATTAGGATATTTCATTTATCATTTTTAGTTTAGGGGTATTTTTGTCAATTTTGAAATATTTGAATTTAATATATATTATTTGGAATTTAAAATGATTATTTAGAATGGTGTGATTTAAATATTATTTAATCAATTTTCTTGTATTGTGTTTAGCCCTAACCTAGATTGGACCTAACCTAGATTAGTCATACCTAGTCTAGTTAGCCATGGTTAGTAATAGTTAGTATTGGTTAGTTGAGTTATGTCATGATTAGTCAAAATGAAATAGGTTGCATTAAGTCAAGTGTGAAGCCTCGGTTGTAGGCCCTTGATTGGACTTGATGGATTGATAGCCATTAGATTCACCCCAAAAACCCTAACCCTAACTTGGTGACCAGCCTAGGGATCTCCTCCCTTGCTATAAAGTCTCTCTCAAAGTTTGTGCCTCCTCTTTATTCATCCCTTCATTTTCTAAGGAAAGGTTTGTTCTCCATTGAAATTTCTTCATAGTTTATTCAATATTAGTCCATTTTCATTGAAACTTCTTCCATTGTAACCTAATTAGTGTCCCCCTACTGTTGGTGGAGGCCATTCTCAGGTTTGATACAATTTGGAGCCATTAGCTAGCTTGAGGAGATCTCACTTTTGGAGCTTTTCTTTGTGAAGGAACACACATAGGTAAATCCCATTTCCCTCCATGAAATTTTGGTTTCTTTGCATGAACACCAAGCCCTAGGTGTCCTCTTACTGTAGGGATAGGATTTGTACCCTCTCGTGTCCTTTACTTGTCCGAATCGGACACGTATCAGTGGACAGTCGCAGGTGTTCGACGAAATGCCACAGTGGGCATTTCGATCGATTTTTCAGGAAGTAATTGAATAGGAAATTAAGTTTTTAGGTCGCTTATGGGTTTCTGATGGTTTGGACACATTTTGTGTCATGTCAGGGTCGTACTGGACCCGTGGACACGCCCCGCGCGCACGCGGTTCACTGTCCTGCTACCTCGTGTCCAATTCTCACTGGACACGACACGAGACACCACCATTTTTGGTCAGCACCTAGGGGCGATGTCTGACATGCCACCCACAAAGTTTCAGAGGGACTCGTGTCGTATCGGACACGCAATCGCGTGAGCACGCGATTTGTACTGCACTGCACGAGCGTGCAAGTGCTGTCCGATACGGGCTTCGTGTCCTTCGTGGACACGTCGTGGTGGTGTTTCAGGGACATGTATGGGTAGGCCATCACCTGGAGAACCTAGGGACACGAGCATGAGCTCTCTAGTGTCGTGTGTCGTATCCTGGGACACTCGACACATCAGCACGAGGCAGTGCATGCACTGTCCTCTGATGCTTGGTTAGACACATTATTTGACACCTCTGAACACGATTTTTGGACACGAATGCATCCCCCTGACACGTCTTCATGTGAGGAACACTCAGCACACACTGATTTTGGGTTATCATTAGTATTGGGTTTCGATTTGGGTTCTCCTATCTGACTGATACATAGCTTCAGTTTTAATTCCCTGATGTTTCATTCCTATTATGAACTAATTCCTGAATGTTTATTTGCCATATTGTTTCACCTACATATGTAATAGATACTGCTAGGTTAGATTTTTCAAATTAGATTAGGTTTTTGATTGAGAAATTGAAAATTGGACATTGAATTGGACTGCATTGGCTGAGACTGTTTGGTTTCGATATCCTGAGTTCTAACCCCTATTTAATCTGGTTCTAAATGATGGTTCCAGTTGTCTGTTGATCTTATATACGTATTAGTACATGTTGGTTTGGTTCTTGCACTTAGAATTTGATTCGAGTAGGGAATGGAACTGAACCCAGCCCTGGGAATTCAAATTTTGGATTTTCCCTTCTTTGAACTGAATTGATTTCCATTTCCCTTTCTTCAACTGAATTCGAAATTGTGTATTGACTGGTACATTGAATTTTCATTTTGATTTTATATATGTATTGGTACACATTGGGTTGGGTTGGCTAGTAGTTATATGCCACTGTCATTTGATTCATTATTTAACTGTCAACCAACTTGAGAATCACTACAAGAAATTTTGCTTATAGTTACGACAAAGATCAGTCACTAATATATATTAATAGTAACTGAATTTCGTCAGAAATGATATTAGTGACGGACTAATCACATGAGTAACGGAGTTAGTGTCAGTCACTACTACGAGCGACACTAATACTACTAGTGACGGACGAATTCCTAAATCCGTCACTATAATTGGACATGCCACGTAGATAAGTATTTATCTTTCAATATAAAAAAGTGTTTAATAATTATTACTAACTAATTTGTCAGTTACTATTTTTGGGTCATTAATAATTATTACTAACTAATAAGTCAGTCACTATTGTTTGGTCATTAATAAAATTATTACTAACTAACACGTCAGTCACTAATGTTGGGCCATTAATAATTATTTCTAGATGATAAGTCAGTCACTAATGTTGGGTCATTAATAATTATTTCTAACTGATAAGTCAGTCACTATTGTTTGGTCATTAGTAAAATTATTACTAATTAATATGCCATTCATCAATGTTGTGTCATTAATAACATTACAATTTTTTTGAATCACATTCCTAATTGTTTGATATGTCATTAATAATATAATAAATCGGTCATTACTACTTGATCCATAAGTAGAAGCTAATTTCTTTCCACCACATTCTGCTGAAATCACAATTTCTTCATCCAAAATGATGTAAGTGGATTCTTATTAAAAAAATTGAAGCCAAAAATAATATATTCATCAGATTGGACAACAACTAAAAAATAAAATATACTCCAAAACAAAGTTAAGTCTGCTATTAACAAAAAAAAATACATTCTACATGAACACAAATTGATGTTCTAAATTGTAACGAAGAAACATGATGAAGCACTCGATTTCGCGTCACACCAAGCCCTTGACCACGTACTCGATTTCTTATCTTCGGGCCCATTGCTTGGACATATGCTCTTTGTGACAATTCTAACGTCTCATGTCAATAAAATGATAGTCACGTTCCGACGCAAATAAATCTAAAAAATGTAGAAACAAACAAATTAAAGAATATAAAAATAGCATAAATAGGAAAAAAAATTATGGTTAGGGTTTTATAATTTACTTGAGCCGATGAGATTTTTTTCCTGGAACCGATGGGATCTCCTTCCTGGACGAGAAGCGGTGAAAAAGGATTGAACTCCACTGACCTAGAGTGGTGGAAGAGAATATTGAACTACGCTGACCTCTCTAGATGAGCACCTTTAAAACAAAACAAAAATTATTAGAGGAGGAGGAGATGAGTAAATAATGGAAAAGATGAGAGAATTACAAGGAAAAGAAAATCCTCATGATCACCTAGAGAAGGATGAGAGGAGGAGGAGGAGGAGGAGGAAGAGAAAATTTTAGAGGAGTATGTATTTAGAGGAGGAGAGGATCATGAACCCTTTATGATCAAATATTTTGCAAAAGGAAAAAATGATGGCACGGGTGAGAAAAAAGTGGTGTCCAATTTTCAAATCCCGCTAACTCGGTCCCATAAATCTTTAAAATTAGTAGATTATTTTTTCTTGTTAAATTTATTATTTAATATTGAACTATTTTTCTATTAGTGACTGATTTAGAAGTCCCTAATATTTTTCATGAAATATATTTAAAATTTTCACGTCTATCTTCTCATTTAATGATTAAATAAAGTTTAGTGACTGCATAGTCCGTCACCATTAAATATTTATTCCGTCAGAAATAGTATTACTAACGTTTTCCTTAATCCGACACAATTAATTTTTTACTAGTGACTGAATATTCATTCCGTCACTGACTTCCTTCACTATAAGCAAAATTTCTTGTAGTGAATTGATTTCCCTTCCTTAAACTGTCGAATTGATTTCATTCCTTTTTAAACTGATTTTGAAGTTTATATTCAATGATTGATCCACATTACATGCTTCTAATTCACTGTTAGTTCAATTTAGTGAATGATTCGAATGGGAAAATTTGTGTTAACTTTGATTGGGGTTGAATTGTTATTGTTGATTTCACTCACACATTATTTTTCCTATGTTAAAACTGAATACACACAAGCTCCCTATCTAATTCCTGTCACACTATTATATTTTCCTGTCAAAAACTGAGAATTTAATGAATGGTTCAATGTGAAAAGCTGATTTGATTTCCAAAAACCTGAGAATAGGTTCGCCTTGGGTTATAAACTGTCAATTGTTAATCCTGTTTTAGCTAAGTCTTGATACTAGGATTCATTCATGAACATTGTATTAACTCACTGATTTCTAAATGCTAATTCCTATGATAAATCCTCACATGTATTCACTGTCACTTGGTTGGACTATTTTTTTTCAATCAGTCTTGTATAATACACTGAACTGAATTCCTTATCTGAAATCTGTAATTATATTGATATCCTGTAATATGCTAAATCTGAGAATACTGAATTGAATCCCTTTCTTTTAACTGAGAATACAACATTGATTTCCTTTTTCTTTTTAACTAAGATCATGATTCAGTTAGATGTTTAAAATCTGAGATTTGATATGGTTTCCTTTCTATGTTTCCTGAAAACTGAAACCAAATGTTGTTTCCTCTCACTCACAGCTTGCATACACCCTCTTGTATTATCCCACCCTTTACTGCCATATACACACAGGATTCAGTCCACTCACTTCACTGTTCTTCTTTTCTGTCACATACACCCTATGTTTTCCTGCCACACAGCCACACCCTCTTGACACACACCTACACACACTCACTCTCTATATTCCTATCTTCCTAATGTATATATATATATATATATATATATATATATATATATATATATATATATATATATATATATATATATATATATAATGTGATGATTACCTAATGTATATTTATGCATGAATATATATGTATGTGTATCTAATGTATAGACTATATTACGTATATATTTAAGTATCATATAATATATGTATGTGAGTGTACTATAATTTATATAATTTATGTATGTGTACATATAGATAGCCTATATGTATACATATATATATAGGTATATGTGATTCCATGTGTAGGCCTAGATGCAATATAGGTTGTATGATGTTGGTTTGACTTATGTGTATATGTTGTATGGACTTGGTATACTAGCATAGGCTAGTTTAGCCTTGTTCAGACTAGTTTAGCCTTGTTCAGACTAGCTTAGACTTGTTTGGACCTAGAATGACCATAGTTGACCTAGGTTTGACTTCTTGGTTGACCAAGGTTGACCAAGAGTTGACTTTGGTCTAGTTTGACCTAGACTCATGTAGAATGCATTGTAGTGCTTATCTTTACCATTCCGGACTTGTTGTGACTTGTGTTGTTCTGATTAGGAGCCAGATACCTCTCCTCGGACAGTATATTTCAGTTGGAAACTCAGATAGCAGGCGAGTACATTCTCTGATCATTTCATATCTTGTTTAGGATTATATTTCCTGTTTTAGATTATCTTACTTGATGCTGACACGTTGGTAACACGGATTAGTACTATATGGATCCCTTCATGAGATGTTATCCTTCTCGGGAGCATCAGATACTTTTGTCCAGTGTGTTTTACTTACATCACGTATCTTATGCTTCTATTATCATGAATCTTTGGGAATCAGCTAGTGACTCATGTACTCTCATGATCATCGAGCCTTCACGAATCAATTCATGAATCACCCTATACGGGTTAGTAGTTTAGTCACGAATCTTAACGTAACTTGACTGGATCCTTGTGTATTGATTGGGGTACGGAGGAGTATGAATGGTCATGTGAATAAATATCCAAAAGTAGTATAGTCATGAATCACTCTTAGTGTAGTAATGAATCAGTCCTAAGCCATTCACATGTTCGTCTGTACTCTAAATCACTAGCACTGTCTCTCTTTTATATATCATAGATATTTACTTACTGTCTCTCTCTTATATTATGCTGTTCTTCAGTTTCCTGTATTTTATTCTCTAGCATGATTATATTTTCTTTCCTGTTATGACTTGTTGAGATGTATTGTGCTCGCTTCTGTCCTGACTGGACCTGTTGAAATATTACAGAGGATGAGGACGAGGCGGGCTGTCCCACTTATTATGGGGCTACCCTAGATGACAGTACAGACTTAGACCAGCAGCAGGAGCCTTTAGCTGTGGATGACACTCCTCTAGACTAGGATGTCTTCTTTTATTTTCATTCTAGATGATTGTATATATTTGGTACTTGGGATATGTATTTAACTTAGACACTTAGACTCTCGGTTTGTACTTGTGGATTTCCTTTCATTTCAGCAGTATTATCTATCTATCATTCCATCTTATCTTCCTGCCTTAGTTGTGATTGAGTTTACTTTCTGCTATGTCACCCCCACTCGGGGAGTATAAACTGTTCAGTATTATATTGTTAGATGATGTGACCTAGGACAGCGTTCTACCGCCGACACTGCGGCGCTGGACGTACCCACGTCTCGTGCCCTTACTCTAGGGTGCGGGTCGTGACATCAAGCTTGTTCATGACATATGTTATTGGAGGCCTCCACTAACGTATTGTCTACTCAGAACCGGTGCATGATGGTCTGATCAACCTAGTGCACTTTGGTTCACTTTTATCTATTGCTCTACGTGGATGGAGACATAGCTAAACTTGTCCTCTGGAGTCTTCTCTGCGACTGCCTTGGTAACTCCTTTTGAAATTATTCGGTCGTCTTTGAACCACATGTTCGTATTCGATAATATCGTCTTTGAACTTCTTATTGTTTTCGCCTTCACCAATTTTAGAAGGACGAAGGCGTTGTACTAGAACTTCCTCTAGCCTTTCTATCGACTATTAACATTATCACTCGATGTTGCTATATCTTCATCCTAAACTACTCGTCCTTTTTTCGGCCCTATCATGACCTTCTAATTCGCTTAATATAGGAATGAAATCTAATTCGTTCTCTAAATCGTGCCCTCAACCTACTCTCAAGAGACCATAACTTTAAGGTCTCTAATTTATTTTATTTTTCTTGAACCCGTACTATTCTTTATTGTGCGTTATCTTAACCATTTTCCTTCTTGCGTTAATCCATGATTATCTTCGCCATTATTGAAATCACAACTCTAATGCATGTTTTCATTAAACGTCGTTTTCTTGTCTCGCCCAATGATTTGACTGTGCTTCCTTATCGATATACCCTTGTACCTTCTCACCTCCCTACAATATTCTTAATTTCAAGGACGAAATTCTTTTAAGTTGGGTAGGATGTAAAATCCCTAAATTTCTACTATTTTTTATTATAAATTTGGTACTGATTTTTATTTTGTATTTATACGTCGCATAGTTGCATTATACGTCGCGCACGAAATTCGTTTTTCGTAATTGCTCGACGAGTGCGAATATGTGCGAGCGTACATATTTTTAGAAAAACATTTTTCTATTTTATAGTTTCAAAATAATATATAGTAATTACTTTTATTTACTTAAAGTTGTAAAAAGCGTCGCATCGAGATTTCAAAAACATTATTTAATTTTATTATTATAAAAAGGCGAGTTTATTTTATTGGCAATTTAGGAAACTATGTTTCATAAATATACCTTCTCATGCAAATACGTAAGATGTAATTTATGTTTAAATTGATTTTTGAAATTATTTATTAATTTTGTTAAATTATTTAAAAGGTATTTTTGAAGTAGTTCCTATTAATATTTAATTTGATTTTCGAAATTTATAAATATTAATATTTTATTATTCAAAAAGATATTAAAAAAATATTTATTATTTTTGAAATTATTATTATTAGTATTTTTGGAAAATATATTTTGAATTATGGTGGCAATTTAAATCACGATTTGATTTTATGGATTTGAATTAAATAGTTTAAATTTAAGGATAGAACTTATATTTAATTTGAGTTTCGATTATCTAGATTTAAATTAATTTACATTTGGATTTGAATTTAGTGAATTGATATAAATTAATAGATTGAATTATCTTATTGGGTTTAAATAAATTCTAATCCTTATCCAACTGGGAATTCCCACCTCCTATATAAGGAGAGGTACTCATCCATATATTTCTACCATTCACAAAAAGTTTTCCACAAATTCCACCATAATATGCGTGTATCGTGTTTGTGCCCATCCGTTCTTATTCCATAAAATACATATACATTGTTTCTCTTCGTATCGGACATTCCCGACACACCCAACCTAAATCGCCAACGCCACCATAGCTGCCTCCTAAACTCTGCCCTGACAGTCAAACCTCTGCTTGCTTCCAGCCATCACCTCCCGAACCAGCAAGACCACCACCAAGACTACCTCAGGCCTATCACCAACTCCAAATCCCTAGACTTTCACCGCCACCAGCCATCCCGACATCCCCGTCCAGCCTGACCGCTGCTGCGGCGACCAGCCTTCGCCCGACCCCAGTATAGCCGACCAGCCCGACTCCCCTCGGCCACCCGATCCGCCCCGACTACGACAAGCACACCACCACCGTCACACCAGCACCCCGACCTCACGTCTCCCCCGACCTTGACAGCAGCCTCGGCTACACATCACCGACACCTCTCCCCTTCTTGACAAACGCTGCCATCAACACCCCGCTACGGCCACCACCACGGCAGCCGGCCGCCACATTCCATACAAACCACCATCACCAACACCGCGACCTCGCCGCCAACCCAGCACACCACCACCGGCCACCATCAAACGACAACAACAACAAAAAAATAAAAATAAAAATAAAAATAAACCCTAGCCACTCACAACCTCGCCGTCGACTCCCAGCGCCGTCGTGTCCGCCTCTCACTCCGTCTCGGTTTTCGCACCTCCGCGACCATTGTAACGGCCGCCCGCCTGCCTGTCCGTGCGTTCAGCGCTCCGTCGGCCGATCCTGACCCACGACCCTATAGATCAGCCCCGATGACCGTCGCCTCCACCGCCTTAGCCGAACTCCCCTTCCTTCGTAGCTTTGCCCCCATCCTGCCGGCGCACGCCTGAGCCTTCGACCGCCGCCTGTCGCACCCACGAACCTGCCCTCTCCCGACCTTCCGTTGACGAGATCGCCAGCGCCGCCTAGAACCCCATGGACCGGAGCCCGCAGCGGGCCTGCATCCTCCACCGTCGCGGTTAGCTCACAGCCTGCTCCGACCACGTGCGAACCTCCGCCGAGCTACGACCGGTAAGAGCCCCCTCCGTTCTCCTTCTCTCTCTCCCTCTTCTCTTTTACTTTCTCCTTATCTCTCTCGCTCAACCCTTCTCTTTCTTCTTCTATTCCTCCTTTATTTTATATTTTTGTATAAAACCGAGACAGATGAGAACAGCAGCACTGCTGTTTCATTCTAATTGGTGATGAATTTTGTTGTTATAATTTTATTATTTGTTTTACTATTTGTTTTATTATTTGCGTTATTATTTAAACTATCTTGGTATATAATTATGTGTATATTATAATTATAATTATTATCACTATTGTTGTTATTGTTAGAATTCATTTGATATACTTGTTAAAATTATTAGATAAAAATATTATTTCTAGCTATTTTCAAAAATAGTTTTAACACAAAATTATGCTTTGACAAAATTATCTTGTAACAAAAATAATGTATTAGGTTTGGCCTATGTTTTCAAATTTAGTTTCGACACCCTCAAATAATAGTATATTATAGTTCTTGGCCTATAACTATTATTATAGTATTCTAGCCATATTTCAAATATAGTATTACCTTTAAATAATTTTTCTATATTTTTAAATATTTACCTAAAAGTATTTTAACTAAATTTAGTTTTTACCTAGAAAACTTATTTTGACAAACTTAGAGTTTTTGCCTTAAAAACGACTTTCGATTTTTGAGTATTTAATTGAAAGTATATTTTGACTAATAAATTATATTTTAAGTATTATAAATTAGTTTTCTAAAATCATATAATTATTATTCGTCAAAATTTTCTTTATTCTTCCGACCGTGACCCAACCCCCTCTTTCCTATTCGATCGCCAATTCCAGACTACCTTATGTCGAACCTAACTAATTTGACCTTTCTGGACCCAATGGAACTGTCCGTACCACCATCAGAGGTCACCTTGTGTAGTTGTTACCCGAAGTCACAGTTCGTGCCACATTGATCACTGCAGCACACCAGGCGTACTATCAGGCAAGACACCTTGCCATTTGCTATTTATTTATTTAGCTCATATTTCATGCATTATACATTATTTTTTTATGCAAAATAAACTATGATACATGGCATAACCTGTTAGAACTTACTGTTTAGTTATATTTATTGCTATGTATTATTTTTCTTACACATTAAACCTAGATTTAAGGGACCACCTTTTGTTTTGCATTCATTGGCCTTGACACGTTGTATCACGAAGTTGTGTGTCGCATGTAGAATACGAAAATGCATTACTGGCTGGCCACTGGTGCATATAAGCCGTGCGATAGGAATAACCGCTAATAGAATTGCATGCTAGTTTGACTTAGCGGTTATAGAGGTTTCTGTTGTGGATACAACATAGTAGGCATTGGGCGGGAAGGACAATTCCTTAGCGTATGGGCTTCGATGCACTTTTCCTTGTGACCCGGAAGCTCCGTTGGAGATACGGGGTTGATGACCTATGATTACTGACGGCCACTGGCGTTCTGCGGAACGTTATGCTCTTATTGGTTGGGCCTCTGGTGCCCCAAGGGGGGACTATGCCGATCCTATTTAGCCAGGGCCCATGCGTGGGAAGGATTGTTCTTAACTACATTTTACTTAGAACGGTTAGGCACCTTTATCCGTTAGGTATGAGTATTTTTAGTTTGGGTTCTTGTATCTGACCGTGGCTTGGAACAATAACTTGTCGCAGATTAGTTCGTCACATCTTGTCCTTGTTTGGTTGAAGGTGTGGCTTACTACTTGGATGAGAAGGTATTGAACCTTGTTGGGGTCCGGATACCATATTGGATTAATAGCTTGGAAAGATACGTCATAATGAATTAGTTTACCTTCTCCTTTCTTTGTTTGGTTGGGGGGATGGTAAGCTAGTTCAATAGGTATGTATTGGGCCATGTTATAATTCAATTGACTTATTTATTTGAGCTATATTTATTTAGTTTATATGGCATGATATTATGTGTCTTGTTACGTCCCTCTGAGGACCTGGTTATCTCGCTAGGTGTGTGCTCTTGTCTTTCGCAGGTGTTCTAGCCGTTGCCATGATCATCACTATTTCTCCGAGGATGATTTCACTTTGATCGTCTTCGCTTCGCTCGCCAAATCATTCTTTTGTATATCATGTATTTCTTTTCATAGTTGGTAGTAGATTTGTCTCCGCCCAACTACATGTACCAATGACAATTCATAGTTGATTATATGATATCTTTTATTTATTTATTTTTTGTGGATGATATTAGTTATGGTTCTACTGTATTTTACAGCTTATATATTCATACGAGGTTTCCATATATTGGAGTGTACTTCGTATGTATACAGCTAGCATGTCTACGTTTCTAGTCCTACGTATTTTGGGACTGGGGCGTTACAAACATTCTGGTGAAATGAAAGCTCCCATACCTCAAGATAGACAACAAAGATAGCTGTTGTTGCTTCTGATTGGTACATTTCTGTGATATGCAATCAATAACACCAAACATCCTTGTTTCCTTCTGAATCTATACATCACACCTCGTCTTTGTAATCTCCATATAAGACATCTTACACAATGACCACTTAGGGAAAATTATTCAATCAAAGTGGTTGAAAATCCAAAACTGAGCACAAAATATGTAGAAGAAATAATGAACAACTCCATGAACACATCCAGCTTTTAAAAGAATAAAACCATGCACGATATTCTCTAAGCCATCCTCGGTGTCTGCTGTAACTGAGCATATGATGACAGATGTATCTAGCTTAAAGCTGCATTAAAGGAAGCTTCTCTATGGAGAGCTGCACATGCTTTAAGGTTTTCTCTTAACATAGTCTCCAATGATAATTGTTTGATTGGATCAGAATCTTTGATTTGTTTTCTTCAACTCTTTGCTTAGAACACCCCCATATGCAAAAATTACATTGCTTGCCAAAGAACTTGTAGTATCACTACTGGACTCCTCCTTATTTATTTCTTTGTTTTCTCCAGAATGACAGTAGTCCAAACACTTAGAATCTCTTCAAGTTTATCAATGACTTGAGGGCAAGATAGTAGGTCTTTTTCTGTATGAATGTCGCACTGTCAATCTTGTCAATGCATATATCTACCAAACAAAGAAGAACGTTTTGGTTGATAGAAAGACCAGCTTGTTGAAGGACTAATCCCAAAGACGAGTCAGATGCTAAATGGGCAAGATAGTTGGTATTCATCACAAGGACATGTGCAAGTACTGCCCCAGAAGACGCTCGCACTGCTGTTTTGGAAGGATTATGATCATCTTCTCTACTTAAGCAAATGATAATGAGTTTCTGTACTACTCCACATATTAAAGGAGGTGATTCCACAGGAAAGCACTGGCCTAAGATTTCAATAATAGGAACAATTGAAAGCAATCCATTGTCATTAACATGTTCAATAATCCCGTCTAGTACTTTAGCTAAACCTAATGCATGCCTACAAAGAAATTCAGCCCCGCCAAAAATAATATAACTCTCAATGATATCTATGGCCACCTTCAAATGATCAAAACTCCTATCCATTATGGAAAATAAATAAGGGAAAAAGTCTATCAATTGAGGCCCAATTAAAGTCCCATGAGCAAGTGTCGCTTCCCATAGCAGTACACTATCCTCCAAAAGATTGAGTGCATCAGGATTATCTACATCAATACCCCTTTATAATACAGGAAGAAGCATATTATAGCAAATGGATGACTGATGACCAAGAGAACATACAAAATTGCGGAGCGCTGCTAATAATTGAATCTTTAGTAAACTTTCACCAGTAGATTCCTCCCAAACCTTATGGAAGAAAAAAAAAATCCACCAAGTGGCTTGCAAATGGAAAAATCCTCTCGCCAACATGCTCAATCAGTACAGATATTAAATTCAAAACTTGGACCTTTGAGTCAAACTCTTGAATATCTTTCAACATCTTAAAACATACACTCCAACACGTTGGTAAAAGGTCAAAACAATTTTGTTCACAAAAATTAGAATCCTGAATGAGATAGCATAAGGACCCACAAGTAGCCAGTCTAACAGCTATGTCATTATCCTGAAGCAATCTGATAAAAGCATGGTACACCATCTTCCTAATGTCACTTTTAAGATATATAAGGATTTGTCAAAGGTAACCAAAGAGTATCCATGAAAGATTGGCAGATCACTGACCTTTGTGCCGATTTTGACTAAATGCCCGTCGATGTTTATGGATTTTTTCAGAACCAACCAAAGCTTGGCAAAATAATTAATAACACACAACTATAATAAAAACATAATAACTCTTCGGTGGCTATTCATTCTCATTTGTAGAATCAACTATGATAAAAATCCTAGAAGATCAATACCTAAAAACATCCAGATATTCTGGGACGAGATGTACCCTACTGAACAACCTGATAACCAACCTCAGATGGACAACAATTTCTTGATTGAGAAAATAAGAAATCAAGATTGTAGTGGTGGGAAATACCTTTACGGGGCCGACAATATCCTTACTGCTTCAATGGTGATGGTGTTGGAGGTGTGCTGGTGGTAGCATAATCAAAACCCTAATAAAAATTTGATGTTGTGAAAGAGAATGAGAGAAAAGGAAACTCTAAAAACCCTAATCAAATCAAAATCAAGATTATGAGAAAGAAGGAGAGGATGTACCTTCAACTCTTCGTGGGCGATGGAGGGGACAATGCATTGTCTTCACAGGAACTCTAGGGGGTTCTCTAGAGAGAGAAACTCAAGGGGGTTGTAACTCGAGAGAGAGAGAGAGAGAGAAATTCTTCGAGGTTTCACAGGAACTCCAGGGGGGTTTCACAGGAACTTGGGGGGAGGGAAAGGGGGTCACATGAACTCCAAAGGGTCTCTAGAGATAGAAACTCGAGAGAGAGAGAGAGAGAGAGGAGGGGGGGGGGGGGGGGGGGGGGGGGGTTCGAGAGAGAGGAGAGAGGGAGGAGGTTTTTACAGGAAATTGGAGGAGGAGGGAACGATGAAAAAGTTGTGCGGGAAAATTTGGGATATAGGTTTTCAGATGTATTACTTTGTTACGGTTTTTAGTGTTACAAATATATAAAATAAATAAATTACACAATTAGAATATTCGTAATAGTTGTTTATTTATCCTAATGGTTATAACTGTGACATGTTTGTAACGGTAATAACTGTTACTAATTGAAAAAAAATGTGTTACAAATTACATATTTTGGTGTAGTGTCAGGGACATTGTCTTTGAGGAGAAATCGATTGCGATTCCTACTATCACTTTTGATGATGTGCAGGTTTCTGTACCTATCATTGATCAAGAAGTGAATCCGGAACCTCAACAAGACAATGTCGAATTACCTCTACAATTCGACGTTGAGAAACCTCAACAAGACAACATAGAGGCATCCCCATTCAAGATGAGGTAATTATTCCTGAGGAACAAACTCAACAACCTCAAGAATCGGTGCTATTAAGATGGTCCACCAAGGAAAGGAGAAATGCAATTTCAGATGATTTTATTATATTTCTCCAGGAACATGAGGAAGACAATATAATATTGGAAGATGATCCAATCAACTTCCGTTAGGGCATGAAAAATTCAAATTCTCAAAGTAGATTGATGCAATAAATGAGGAGTATAAGTCTATGCACGACAATAAGGTTTGGAAACTTGTCCCATTACCAAAAGATGCAAAACCCATTGGTTGTAAATGGATATTTAAAACCAAGAAGGATTCGAAGGATAATGTGGAGAGGTATAAAGCATGTCTTGTAGCTAGTGGCTTTACTCAAAAGTTAGGGATTGATTTTATAGTGACTTTCTCTTTGGTTTTTTTGAAAGACACTTTTAAAACAATCATGACACTTGTTGCACATTTTGATCTTGAGTTACATCAAATGTATGTCATAACGACATTTTTCAATGGTATCAATGACGAAATAATTGATATGGTGCAACCAGAGAATATGGTTTGTAAACTGACAAAATTTATTTATGGACTCGAGCAAGTTTTTCGTCAAAGGTACTTCAAATTTTACCAAGTGATTATCTCGTTTGATTTTTTAGGTAAACACTATTAAAGATTGTGTGTATCACAAGTTCAGTGGGAGTAAATATTTTTTTTTAAGTATGTTAATGACATACTGTTTGCAAAAATGATATAGGTATGTTGCACGACACTAAAAAATTTTACCAAATAATTTCAAAAGAAATATCTTGGTGTTGTCTCTTTGTATTAGGAATCCAGATAGACCGAGATCGTTCTAGAGGTATTCTTAGATTATCACAAAAGAGCTATGTCAATAAAGTGCTTAAAGATTTGGCACGCAGGAATACAAATAAGGTGACACCCCTCTCGTTAAAGGAGATAAATTCAGTCTCAATCAAATGCCCTAAGGTTAGCCTTAAAATTATGAAAATGCAATAGATTTTTCATTCATGGTCATTTGTAGGGAGTCTAATGTATGCTCAAGTATGTACCATCGGGATATTACGTACATAGTTGAGATGTTAGGCATGTATTTAAGCAAATATGGGATGGATCATTGGGTAGCAGCTAAACTACTTAAGTAACTAATAAAGAACAAGAAATTATACGCTCTTTACAGGAGATCGGATAATTTTGGAGATTATAAGGTATTCGACTCCAATTTTGCTGGGTGTCAATACGGCGGGAGATCCACATCAGGTTATGCTGTCTGATGGAGATATATTTTGGATGTGTGTCAAACAGGCACTCATAATTTCTTCCACCATGGTAACAAGGTTTATAGCATGTTGTGAGGTATCTATTTAGAAAATATAGTTGCAAAATTTTGTCACAAGTCTGCGCCTATAGGAGAGTGTTGAAAGTCCACTCAAATTATGTTGTGATAATAAATCAGCAGTACTATATTCCAATAACAACAGGAACTTGTATAAGTCAAAGAATATTGACATAAACTTTCTACTTGTGAAAAGAATTTAGAATGGTTAAAGTGTCCATATAGCACATTAGGACAAATTCCATGTTAGCGGATCCACTCACAAAAGTATTATCACCCAAGGTCATTCATGAGCATACTGCTCATATGGGTGTTATCTTAATTAAGAATATGACAATATAGTGGAAGTTTGTGTTTTATGTATTTTGGTGGTATTGATTTTGGACACATTTATGTATTAAAGTATTTTGGATATTTATTTGATCAGATATATGGAAAATTTAATTCATTTTGTTTTCATTATGTTAAAGTATTGATCGCACTAAAGTTTAGGAGGACCAGTTGGAAATAGACATGTTTTGATCACATTGCATATAATTTTCATGCTACACATCCGTGATTGATCTATGTCATTTAGCTATATTGGTATATGTGACCATTGATGGTTTTATTACGCTAAATGTGATGAAGGCCGCTTTGATCCTAGATGATGGTTAATATACGAGATTGTCCAGATATACCCTAAAGATTAAGATAGCAATTTATAAGCTCACTAAGATTAACACAATTATAAGGTTACATATGTGACATAGTGGAAGATTGTTGGAATTATTCAATAATTAGGAACCACAGATGTAAAATTATATAATTGTGTTGGACTATCTAAAAATAATTAAGCCAAATTAAAGTGGTCTATTTAGAAAATTGGCTTAAAGGTATAATTGTTATGAAAAAATGTGTAGATACCGGAGATAAATCTAATTGATGAGGGCCAAATTAGAAATATCAAAACATATAAATATATGTATTCATTAGGGTTATGGTCCCAACTCATACGGATGCTAAAGAGAGAGTTTTCTCTATTCTCTTCTGTATCCCCATCAACAGAGAGGAATAAAAATTTAATCTTTATTATTAAGGGTTGTAGCGTGTTGGAAGATCGAACCCCATAAAGAGACATCTGGTTCAGGATCTATCAAGTCAATCAATGAATTCAGATACGCTTCCGCATTAAATTTTTTTCATCTCTTGAATCAACATTTAATTATTTCTAACAAAGGCTAACAAAGAAAGCAAATACGCCGATGACAGTAAAAGACGGTTTCCATTAGGAGCGCATGGATGATATGAGTTGGCAAAAAGAGATGCTCACTAGAGCTTCATGTTTCACTCAAAAGTCTGACACGAAAAGGAGTTGATGGTCTGACCTTACTTTCTTAGCAACAATGCATTACGTGACGGAATTTTGAGGCCTCAGTTTATTTAATAATTTGCAATTGCTATTAAGAAAATTGATCTTAAAGAAATTACCAGTGTGTATCTAATAGCTGTTCACTATGTAATCCCTCATCTTATTTTTCTTATGTAGCAATCACTTACTTCATTATATCGCTATCAAGACAAATTAGTTATTCATAATGCCAAAACTAGCTATATTGCATAGTCACATTTTTTATGTCCACATGTACCGGCATTTACTATTTATCAAATGCAGTATTCTTGAAGAACATTTTAGAATTTCTGGTCGCAATATATATATATATATTATATATATATATATATATATATAATATATATAATTTTTTTTTTTCATGATGCAC
>JANAVB010042429.1:0-88729 GCA_029216955.1 Iris pallida
TTGGAGGCACCACTCTCCTGGAGAGTCTACCTATGAGAGAGAGGATGAGATGAGAGAGAAATACCCCTACCTCTTTAGGATGTGATGTACTCACTACTCTCCTAAAATTTCGAGGACGAAATTTTTCAAGGAGGGTTGATTTGTAACTCCACTTTTCTGGAATAGAGGGATTTGGACATTTCTCTATTTTTATATAGTATCCATTTATTAATTTTATAATTGATACTAAGAACACATTTTGAGTATTTATGCTTCTACATATTTTACCAAGCTATTCTCTTTTATTAAATTAGCTCAATTACCTTCTTAAACCCAGCCCATACTGTTTAAAGGGTCAGCCAACTAGGCCAACCCATTAACTATTTGAGCCATCCAAAATTGTTCCAAGCCATCCTATTGATTCTTCCAAAGCAGGCTTATATGTTATAATAAGCCCAACCCGTTTTTGTTAGACACCAGCACCATCTATGGGCTAAAAGGTCCTACCAGATAACCCTTCAACCCATTAGAGTTCCACCCGACCCGATAAGTTTATTTAAACTTCATTTTTTTAGGGCTTAATTGCACTTTGCTACCCTCAACTATTACCATTTTTCAACTTTGTACCCTAAACTATTTTTTGTAACAATTTGGTACCCAGATGTTATTTTGGACTAAAATGCCCCTACCCCTACCCCTAACCCTCCCCCCTGCACGCTCCGGCCGCCCCCCCTGCTCACTCCGGCCGCCCCCCCTGCTAGCTCCGCCCCCCCGCCCCCCACCCCCCCTGCTCGCTCCGGCCGCCCGCCCGCCCCCGCCTCTCCCATAGGCCGCGGCAGCACGGGAGGAGGGGGGCTGGGGAGGGAGGGCGGGGCGGGAGGCGGGGCAGGGGGTGGCCGAAGCTAGCAGGGGGGGTGGGGGGCGGTGGGGGCGGTGGGGGCGGAGCTAGCAGGGGGGGTGGGGCGGCCAGAGCTAGCAGAGGGGGTGGCCGGAGTGGGGAAGGAGGTGGAGGGAAGGAAGAGGGAAGGGCATTTTCGGAATTTTTGAAAAATTAGGTATCAAGTTGAAAAAAAATAATAGTTGAGGTACCAATTTGTTACGAAAAAAAGTTTATGGTATCAAGTTGAAAAGGCAGAATAGTTGAGGGTAGCAAAGTGCAATTAAGCCTTTTTTTAGTTCAGATCCATTCTCCAAACTGTTCCTTCTTCCTCTCGATCGAACCTTGTCAAACACAAGGCGGAGTGGCAGTGTTCCATCACCCATCAGAGGTTCCCAGACCCTTCTAGAAAAGCCTAGAAGATTCTTCACCACCGTCTTATGCGGGATCATCCTCGTCGTCCCTCCGTCCACTGACATAGTCAGAGCAATCATGATCGTTCGCCTCAAACCGCCGGCCAACCTCATTGAGGCTATAAATAGGAACCCTCATCTTCTCTTTTCATCACCTCTCCCACCGCAGGAAAGCCCTGTCCGATTCGCCACCGACCTTCCTTCTCCCTTCTCCGTTCTCTTTGAGCTCGTAGCTATGGCAACATGGTGTTCATCGGAGCTTTCCAGTGAGGAAGCGGTGACTCCTTTCCTCATTCGACGTAGCTCTGATCCATCGACGATCAACGACGACGCTAGCTCTGTCACTCCTTCGGTGACAACAGTTCCAATCGAAGCTATTTCTCCATCGTATTTCTCGGGTAGATTCTTCTTCCTTTCGATTGATTCACCATTTATTTCCTCCGATCAATTGGTGATCATCACATCAATTATTAGCAGTAGCTTCTCGACTGATCGGTGACGAAGAAGATCAAAGTCGTTTCCTCTGTTGCGAGTTTGGTATCTATGACCGATTTGGGAAAGGTGTGTATCTTTCTGTGGTTGTTGGCAGCAGTGTATAGACAAGCTCGAGTAGATGTTATAACCTATATTCAAATTTTGAATTACTGTATCATATGATCGTTAAGAAGTTTAGGGTTGTTGAGTAATAAGTAGGCTTAGGCTTCCTAGGATAATTTATTAGCTGCTATTGAGTGTGGCATCACCTTAAGTGAATAGGTGGTGTTACTTTTGAGCCTTATGTGTGTGTTTCTATGAGCAGAGCCATTGTGATGGTTTGGGCCTAATCTATTAGGATTAGTTGGGCCTGGACTGATTATTAATTTTGGTGACATGGTATTGAATTCAGTTTTATGAATTGGGCCAACTTTGAGGCTATTGATTTGTAACAGTAAGTTAGGCTGTTACCAATAGATTGACTTGGACTGACCCATAGGTCAGGTATAATATAAGAGAGTTGCTAAGTAAGTGATAATAAATTAGCAAGTCTTGGTTAGTAACGAAGATTTTGGTAAATAGTTAAAATCTAGGAATTAGTCTAAAATATTTCTAAAAACTTTTTTCGTATTTTTAGGTGATTAGAAGACAAATGTCAATTCTCGATAAGAAGGCAAGTACATGTATTTTGCTTTTACTGCCACTTGCATGCATGAGCACATACACTTGTCATCATGATACTTGCTTTACTCACTTTACTTGCTTGCATGATTCTAGTATCGGGTGGAGGACATTCTAAGACATGTGATTGACTAATATTGGACAACTCGTGCCTGATAGCAGATTATTATATGTCTAATGTCCACTACGTGCATGACTGATAGCATTGTCATCGGACATGCCTGATTATTGTGTGACTGATAGCAGTGTCATTAAACATGCCTGATCCTTACATGACTGATAACATATTTATATGCCTGATACATATTAGTCCCCATATGTTGATGATGTCCAATTATACATGTTCATGTAGCTAGTGCATACTTTGTTTACTTCTCATATTTACTTGTGTTTTTGTTTCTCTTGCTTTATCTGTTTTCTTGATATCTTGTTGGTAAGTATTATTGATTAATATTGTGCTTTGCTCCATTCCTGACTGGATCGCTGATTACAGGTGAGATTAATCCCTTAGAGGTTATGACTAGCAGATGGACCCAGCAGCGGAGATCACTCCGGATGCTTGTCAGGACCGAGACTATATTTCCGAGATGTAGATTGTTGTATAGGATTTGATTGGATGTATTGAGATATAGCAGGAATAGCTAGCCTTTATCTTTACCAGTTTTGTACCCGAACATTCATGTAGAAGGCTGTAATAACTGTATAATAGTGAAGTGTGATGGATAGTAGTAGTATATTCGTTATAGACGATGTGATGAGTATGACTTGTTGTATGATGAATAGACTAGACGGCTGACTACCACTGTCAACGACAGCGTAGGTAGGGCATGACTCGATTTATACCCGATTATTCAGGAGCAAGTCATGATACCCCATACTACACACACTTATTACACATCTACCACACGCATATGGCTATCGACCCCTACCCAATGACCAAGACTGGACATCTTTCTCCTGTTGCAAGCCTAAATAGCTTGCACTTGCTGTTAATGAACCTATCCTAAGCCTCACCCGCACCTACCTGGATGCATATTATTTTTATCACAACCTCTATCACATACTTAACCAATTGCTGCCACTTGGCTCTTCCCAAATCCCTGACACTTAATACACAAGTCCTATACATAATTACATAGATACCTAGACACATGGCATAGACTTAAATATCTCCTCATGGCACATTGTACAGGTCCTCGAATTCTCCTAATGGATCTATTACCCGAGCCCTCTCTTTTTCTACTTGACACTGCCTACTCCCTTGCATGTACTGCTCTGGCTAAGGCAGCATCTGCTGTTACTTATTTCTCCTTCTATCTTAAGCTACTTGCTGTTCACCACCCTTTCCTTTACTCACATCTACTGATACCCCCACTGCCATTCACTGATAGGACCCCCTCCCCCTATCTATCTATCTATCTATCTATTTTCTATCTTAGAGTGCACCCCTTATATATACCCATTCACTTATGTGGCAGTCGATGCACTCTAACACAGGGTTTTTACTCTCCAGTCAGCTATCAACTTGGGAAGAATCCACTAAGATGAAGAGATGGAGTGTAGTACAATCGTTTGTTACACAGGTTATTGTCTCTTGATGACTATCTGCCTATTCATAAGGTTATTGTGAATATATTAATAAGGATAGGATCACAAGCTGGGCTCAAATTGACACAAAATGCAACCTAGGTAAGGCTGATGTGGAATGTATGAGCCATTTGCCCAGGTATTCCTACATCTTATATATGGAAATGAAATATGAAATAATCTGTTCAAAGACCTTACCTGTACTAAACTGAACTCACACCCTAGCATATAACTTCCTACTACCTACTACAATACACCAAGGATGCACACACATACACGAATTTCCTCTTACACTCCGAACATCTTTCACAGACACTCAATGATGCACTAGACAGCAGCCTATATAAGTGGTCCATGTCCCAAATCTGAATCAAGTCACACACCCCTATATTTATATGTTCATATGCCTATGAATGTGTATATCTACTAACACAATATAATGTATAAATATACATCTAAACTCAAGAGCATAATTAGGATTTCAATTACAACATATACATATATATATCCATAGATACCCATATGCATATTTTCTTCCATATATATATACATACACAGTTACACATATGTAATCATACATTTATGTATGATTACAAGGCTATTCCTAATTCCTATGATACAAACAATAAAATCATGCACTCACATGTGATACTCACACTCAAATCTTGCCATACGTATCATGAGATACCATGATACCACACCACGTATCCTATTTAGGACACGTAGCCAAAATCTCAACTCAAAAAAGAAACAAGTTTATGATACGCATAAGATACGCTATCAAACCTTGTCCGAATCTTACAAAATTCATAGGCAAGCCTAAAATATATACTAGAACATAATTAGGGCATTTCTAAGCTAGTGTCAAGTGTCATGTGTAATAGAGCATGTGCACCACACGTGTAGGAGTCCAAAAACCCTAAATTGACATCGTGTCCTACCGTATCTAATTATGGACACGTAGCTAGCCTCACAACACTCTAACAAACCTAACTAGGTCACCTAATGACAAACACTTGGTGTACTATTCTCGGATTTTTCTAAAAATGGTACAAAAATCCTATGTAAAAGTCTCCAAATGGGTCCAATGAAGCCTAACTTCTCCCCATGGATAGCCCTAATGCTTGGGTGGTTTCTAAATGACTAATAACACTAATTAGAATCAATTATAAGGGTTAAATTCAGATTTTACCTATTGGAAGATGGATTCATAATGCAATGGCACTAGTGGACACAAGTGGACACAACCTTCAAGAGTGTGCTCCTCCTTCAAGCTCCACTCCTTCTAATGCTTCCTCCTTACTAGTAGCCTCCTTGAGATGACACTAGGAATGGATTGAAAATTAATTTGGGAATGGTAGAGTTTATGTCTTCCTCTCAAATGAAAAGAAAATGGAGAGGAGGCACACTGGGGTTTGTGGAGGCTAATAAATGAACTCAAAGAGGGTTTTTATAGGGTGTATGACTAGCCATGTTTTCCAACCCTAAATGCAAAATAAAATGCCCAATAAGCCCTAATAATGAGTCGTAAAGGTTTATTTTAGGAAGGGATTTACTTTAGGAAGGTTCTACTAACTAAAAGAAGGGTTTTTCTAATCATTGTTCTCTAATTAAATGGGCATAACATGACCAACTAATGAATTCACTAATGGTGTCATGACAAGTCTACTTGGGTCCATCTAGGTTCACTAACAACTAGTCTAACTAGTGGCTAACAACTAGCAACTAATTACAATTTATATCTAATTATATACAACAATATCAATCATGGAAAAATAAAAATATAATCATTACAATTAATATGAAATATAATTTTTAAATTGGTACAAGATAGAAAAGATAAAATACCCCTATTCTGGAAATGTGGTAGTTACAATTCTAGCCCCTTAGAAAAAATTTCTCCTCGAAATTTAAGCTGGTCATACTCTTCTCTAGGTCAAGATCCCAACAATCAAAGTATAGCAAAACCTATCTAAAATTATACAACATGCAATTCTATAGAATGGAAACAAACATGCATGGTTATAGCCTCTACAGTGTCATGTTATTGCAGTCTCTACTAGGGTTCACTAATACTCTATCATGAAAAATCACAGATACAAGCTAAAGGTACTAAGAAATCAATCAAGCAATCAATAGATGGAAGGGAATAGGAAGGAAGAAAGAATAGAATGTTAAGAACTAATTCAAGATATAATCTGATAATCATATATGTCTATCCGTAATCATGTTATCCAGAATCCTCGCCACGCCAGTAAGCATAGCTGCGATAAGCGATAGAGTCCATGACTGAGGTATATACTTCTATAATCATGTTATCTAGAATTTTCACCACGCCAATCGGTATGGCTTCGAAAAACCCTAAATTCTATAACTAATATAAATATATCCAAAGTCCGGCTCTATGTCTTCGCCGCGCCAGCTAGTATCGCTATGATAAACTCTAGACTCCATAACCAAGCAGACATTTACCTTTCACATTGTCCTTTTCAAATACGTCATCAGAATGTACCTTACCTTAGTCCATAAAATTCAATCGATACCGAATCAAAGTCAACAACGAACTCCAAGGATAAAATTTCAACAACGAATAAGGAAGGATAGACGGAGACAAGTGGAAACATACTTTGAGATAGAATTTATAGTGAGATTCATAGGGGTCATCCCAGGAATCTCTCAAGGAATCCTAATTGTGATTGAGTATCCTCTCATCCTAATATCCTATTTCCTATATTCGGTCGCAAGCTCGCAGTAGTACAACTAAGGCGTAACACTACCACGACATCGCTCTAATTGCGAAGCCTGACCTGCATGGGCCACCACTAAAAATGTCCGATGAGCCTCTTTGTTTCCGTCTACTCCTCTTTGTTCGTTGTTGAAATTGATTCTTGGTGTTCGTTGTTGACTTGAATTGTGCCAAGTTGAGTTCATGGACTACATAAAGGGTGCATTCTGGTAGTACATACTAGGTGAGTCAGTGAAGATTATAATCGCCGTCTTGGTTGTGGAGTCTAGAGTTTACCATGACCATATTAGCTGGCAAGACAAAATTGTTGATCGCATGTTTTTGAATCTACGTATCTTAGTTATGGAGTTAGGATTTCTTACAGCCATGCTAGCAGGCAAGGCAGTTATCTCGAATAATATAATTTTAGATCTATACACCATAAATGTGGGACCAAGAGTAATCGTAGCTATGCTGACTGGCGAGACAAGGATTCTGGATAACATGATTTTCGGGCACAACAGTGTGATTATCAAATTCTATTCTAGATAGGTTCGCGGCTTATCACCTCTAAGTATCCTTAAATGTTTGATTGTTTGCAATTAGCATAGGACATGTTAGACTCTTAAAGATTTAAATTGCTAACCCCTATTCCATATTGTTTGATTGTTATCCTTTTCAATTGATGTCCTTCCTTGATAATATCCTATGTTGTGCCATATTGACTTCCTTGTTTGATCTTTCTTCAGGATGCTGCCGAAGACCAGATCTCACTTCTCCGGACCAGTAGGACTCGTTGCACCATCGGAGAGGTCTGCTACTTCACGACCTTATCCTCTAGCTGCGGGTGCTGTAGCTCTGGGGGTTGCTCTTACTGTTTCTCTCGTCTATGCTGGAGTATCAGCAGCTCCTGGGGGCATTCCTCTACTGGTCCAGAGGGTTGTTTTCGTGCAGCCTGAGCCTCTTCCTCCACCACCTCCACTACCGGCTGCTACCCAGATGTTCACACTCTTTTAGTAGATGATATAGGCACAACGAGCTTAGGCTGAGACTGTAATGCCCGTAGTTCGTATTACGTATTTTGGTATACGTGTATGGAATCCCGACCAGTAATTAGACTTGTCTTTCTTAGCTTGATCCTGGTTTAATCTTACCTTGGTTTATTTTGGGTTCATCCTGGTTTGACTTGTCTTGACTGGCTAGTCTTGGGTTTTGCATTGGCATGGATTAGTTAGTATTTCCTGGTTCATGTGGTTTATTCTGGCCTTAGCCTGCATTGGGTTCGGTTGGGTTCGGCTTGGTTGGACTCAGTTTGGGTTGATATGCAAACCCCTACCTACCATCATCCCTCATTTATTAACCCAACAACCATTCTCTCTCCTCATTCATTACTCATTTACTACTTCTTTTCTTCTTCCTCATTTCTTCTCCATCGAGCACCAGCGTAGGCAAGTACAACTTACTTTATGGAGGAACTCAAGTTTTATTGTTCCATTGTCTTCCTCACGAGATTCTAAGACACTTTAGTACTTAGCATTTTTAATTTCTATGGCTCATTTCATGTAGATCTGAGTTTTAGTATTATTGATCTTCATGGTTTTGATCTACTGAACTTGGTGGTTTTCGAAATGGGGAGTTCCATGTGGTAGGAGTTTCGATTTTACGCAAGTTTGGTTTTGGAATGGTTGGATTTCATCGAGTCTTGACCGAAATGGGGCTTTCTTGAGCTCTTGAGCTTTTACGCCTGCTTGTTTTGGCCCTGGAGAGAAGATGATGTTTTTACGCACACGTTCTTACGTGTTAGCGTAGTATTTAGTTTTTACGCACACGTTTTACGTGCCAGCATATTATTTACCCTTTTTACGCACATGTCTTAAACGTGCCAGCGTAGTGTCCCCTTTACGCACACGCATTGCGTGCCAGCATAATCCTTTCTATGTCGAGTTCACTTAAACTCTACGCGGGGGCCACTCTCGCTCGCGTAGAGTCGTGCTCGCGTAGACTCTCCCTCGCTCGCGTAGACCCTTACGTGCGTAGAGTTTTACTTGGGTGCTCGTACGCGTAAAGTTCCGCTTGCATAGGGTGCTTGCTATGCGTAGATCCTTGCCCGCGTAGAGTTACCTCTCACGTAGGGCTCCCGCTCGCGTAGAAGCGGTCTTTCCTTGGTCTTGCTCGTGTAAAGCCACTTTTACGCTTGGGGCCTCTTGGCCTAGCGTAGAGGTTCTCTAGCGTAGAGTCTTGAGCCCACTTTTGCGTACCCGATTATCTTTACGTCCTTGCACTTTTTTATGAACTTGATAATCACAAAATTATTTAATATGTTTGGAATGGTAATTATACATGGCACGGTATAACAAGTGAATTGACATGACATGACATGACATGATAAGCAAGCATGATAGGAACTATTGAATGCTGTTGCGATGGCTAGCATGACATGACAAGAATGAATGGCCTGGACACTGTGGACGATTGTGTTTGTACAAATGAACCAATACTATCTCGTATCATGTCTAGGGCAGAGACCCCCGAGTACCATGGTCAGGGATACCTACTGAAATTGACTAAGGCTATTGACTAGAATAACCCAGTAGTCATGAAGAGATTTTCCAGCTACAGACAATCCGGTTATCTGGGCGCGCAAGTGGACTTGTAGCCTGCCAACGAGTAGGGCATATTTCCATCACACTGTCATGTGTTGCACCCTTCATGAACGGATATTCGACCTGGATAACCTGGATGGTCTGCAGGGCTTGTGGCTGTTGGAATATCTCATTGCATCTTGCTAGTAACTAGGCCTGTGATAACCCTAGTTAGTTAAAGTATCAAGCCGTACTCATTGCTTGGCCGCGATTGATTGGATGGAGTCTAACCCAGTCTAGTCTTGTCCTGATCCTGAACAAGATTGTAACATGACCTGATTGCTTGTGCTTTATTTTATCGATAAATGGTGGAAAACCAAGTTTCGTTCAAATGAAGGGTTACAACCCGGGTTCTTGTTTGGTTTAAGGGTTGTAACTTGGCTATCTGAATAGTCTCATGGTTATCGCATCATATATCCTCATGATTTTTCTATATCTCCAGTTTTAATATGTTATTATGTTTTATGCTAATTGCTGGTTTTAGTTCTTAAGTGAAGCCTCCTTTGTGGCACTTGCTCTTTCTGGGATCTGACCCAGCTAGTTTTGTATGGCCAGATACTGGAGTAGCTCCAGAGGATCTCCCTACCTTCCAGCCAAATAGTGACCACCAGACGTAACCAAGGCAACTAGTGGGTTTCCATTTTGTTCTCCCACTTTATTATAAAAATATTCTTTTGAGGCGTTTAGCCGGCGAGCACGTGTTAGCTCATATTGCACTTTACTTACTGTCTGCCTACGGGCTGTAACATGATTGACGAATCCTAGGGTTGATCATGTATGACTGAAACTCTTGCTAGTATTCATATTTTGTACGACTAGCTTCATGATCATCCAAATATGTAATATATGGGACGCCTTACTATTGTATATTTGATGCTCTAACATCTTGTAACTGTTATTCCTTGCATGAGATTGAGACAATAGACTTGTTCATGACCATAAGAGACGGATGGCTTGTAGTTAAACCTTCATGTATCTAGACAGCCGTGACCGTATACCGAGGTGGATTCTATTTCAATATACGTAGCTGGCTATGTATGCCCCCGCTCTCCAGTATTATGGTTCTGGGGCGTTACAGAGACCCAACAGAGGTAGAATGATGTGATGTGCCAGAGCATCGAGATTGCCCACCAGTTGGCACTTAGTACAGTGGGGAAGGTGGCTACCGCTCTACCTCAGGATGCTCCGGCCCAGCAGTAGCAGTCGATGTCAACCCCAATTTTCAGATATTAGGGTAATTTTGGACTTTTGTATATTTTAGTTATTTAATAATGATATTTAAACCATGTTATGATTTTTGGTAATTTTTAGTTAATTTAAAACCACAACTTGTGATTTTGATGATTGACTAGTGTAACCCTAGAGTTTGGCTAAGCCTAGAGACTAACCATGACCAAGGGAGCCTAGTCATGTGATTAGGATGACTAATTATAACTTTTTAGCCTAAGGATATTTTGGTCATTTTGACAATTTTGTGAAATTGTAATTTTGATTAATTAAATATTGTGCTAATTTTTTAGTTAAGCCTTAACCTAGAAGTTTAACCTAACCTAGATTAGTCTTGAGGTTAGAACATTCCTACTAAGTGCCAAGGTTAGTAATATCTAGATATTATTCTAGTAGGATATTTTCCTTAGGATATTTGTGAAAAAAGAAAGCTTTGAACCAATAGGCAAGCTTGAAATTGGGTGGAATGACCTTAGCCACTCATCTATACCTAAACAAACTCTAATTCCCTTAGATGACCAGCCATACAAGCCTCCCTCCAATAAGTGTCATACTTAGAAGCCTTTGCCTCTTTTTAAAAACCTAGAAGAACCCTACTTTGTTCTTCCCTAAACCTCTCCCAATTAATCCAAATTGAGCCCAAATTAAGTCAAATCAATTGCACCATCATTCCCAACATTAGAGGAGACTTGTGGGTGCTTGCTAGCGAGGTTTGAGGACGTTTGAACCGTAGCAAATCGAGGAAGACGTCAAGTCGAGGCTCTTTACATTGAGTTTGAACACTCAATATGTAAAATCCTACAAACCCTAATAAATTCTTGATTTCTTCCCATAGATGCATTCATTTGGGGTCCTCCTAGGTGTAGCCCAAGTTTGGTAGAAATTCGGGTCCATTTCGTGTCCGTATCGGACACGTATCGGTGTATTTAAATGCGTGTTCGATGAAATGTCACATAGAAATGGATTTTGGTAATTTTTAAAACTAATTACATGTATGTGTAGCCTAACATGTGTATATTACCCTAACATGAGTGAGTGTCACACACATGATCCCACCCCCTGACATGAGTGTAGGTTTGACCCCACCCCCTGACATGAGTGTAGGTTTGATTTTGATTATAGTTTGCACAAATACATATTGGGTTCGAACTTGGGTTTTCCTGATACTTCAATCAGGGATTTTTAGATGAGTTCAATCATTAGAAACCTGAGATTAGTTGTATTCAAGTTGGTTTTCATGATTGTTGGGTTTCGATTGTATATATTTTTATGTATATTATCAAATCTTAATGTATGCACTTATGTAGGTATACATGAAATCTGAGTTTATGAGGAAACTGAACATTGAGTATTTAAATAAAACCTGAGATTGGGAAACTGAACCCTAAGATGGTTTCAGGATTTTGAAACCTGGGTTTTGATTGAATCTAGATTATATAGATTTGATGGTTGTTTTATTTTGGTAAGTTATATATTGTATGTATACATATATCTATGTATAGGTAAAATTGGTTAAACCCATTAGTTCCTAAGGTACAGTCCATTACCCTTGATTTTAGTCCATCTCCTTGTAAGGGTGGGATGCTCATGTCCTTACACAGGGCTATTGGTTCAGTCCCTTAGCTAGGTTGTCCAGAGTTCTGTCCATTTTCTTCATGTTCAGTCATGAACATGTGATTCATTGGATTAGAGCTCAGTATAATACAAGTTAATGCCATATTGTTCTAGTTTTTGCATATCATTTCAGTCCCATTCTTGCCCACTTATTGAATCCAGTCCCTTGTACCATATGTTCTGTCCACCTCTGTGAAATAGTTCCATCCCTGTTATGGGACTGTGTTCTCAGGTTTTCTGAGAATTGTTAGTGAGTATACATGTTGTGAGGGTTGATTTTGAGAGAGGGTGATATGAGATTAGGAGGTTATATGGTTTGGTCATGCTTCTAGATGCATAGGTATGCATGATGGTGGGCATTAGTATAGGTAAATATAGGGAATAGGATTTGGCCAAGAGCAGTTAGTGATATGAGTTAGGATTGTGAGTGAGTGAGAGTTGAGAGGTATAAATGCTATGTATAGAAAGGGGTATGTGCATATATGCAATATGAGAAGTATATGCATATATGGTATGTATATATATATTAGGGTTATGAGTGACGTATATGGATAGTGGTTGATATAAGTTGTGTTGGTATCTATATGTGAGGATATAACTATAGAGGTAAGGTTGTTTTGTATATGGGTATACAGTTGTGAGGGATTGATGTATATGAAATATAATGAGTGGTATATGGAGTTTAGGCCATATATGTGGTTTTGGGTATATAAGGTAATATGCATACAAGTGTAAGCCTATAGCTAGATATGAGTTAGCCCTTGCTGATCAAAGTGGACATTGACCAACTAAGACAAATGGACCAATAGTTTGACCAATTGACCTTTGCTAGCTTAAGTTTGACCTAGTTTAACTTGAGGGTTGACCCAGAGTTGACTTTGATCTAGATTGACCTAGAAATCATGTAGTTGCATTGTATACTTCATTTACCTTATATTTGAACACATAAATAACCTATTTTACTCTAAATAAAACTCTGTAATACCAGTTCGAACATCTATTCATATCATTCATACAGGGTGACAGGCGACTACATTCTCTGATCATTTCATACTTGTTACGATTTATATTCTTGCTCTAGATTACTTTACATGATGATGTCACGTTATTACCACGGATTGGTACTATATGGATCTTGTCATGTAATTTTATCTCCCTCGGGGTGCATCAGATACAGTTATCATGTGCTTTTCACGAACATCTTGTATTTTATGTACACCGCTTTCATGTATACTCTTGTGCAATCTTGTACTCTCATGATCATGTGAGCAAACATGATAAAAATCTCTTGTACAAGGTAACGTAACTTGACTGGATCCTTGTGTATTGATTGGGGAGGGTGAGTAGAAAATGGTTATGTGATCAAAATCCTATCTTGTACAATCTTGTGAAATCTTGTATATGTCCTAACCCGTTTATATAACCATCTCTTGCTTTAAATCACATGTTACTTACAGTTCTTACTTATCATGTATATAGATATTTCCAGTTATCAAATCTCTCTCGTTTTTATATATATTTCTTTACAGTCCATGTATCTTATGCTTTTGCATGCTTTATATTTCCCAACATGATATGAACTGCGTGAGATGTATTGTGCTCGCTCCTGTCCTGACTGGACCTGTTGAAAATATTACAGATGATGATGGGGATTGCCCTACATTATATGGGGCACATGAGGGTGACATTCAGGAGCCCGAGGAGCATCTAGCTCAGTAGAGGGTGCCTAGTCTAGTCTAGTATTTATAGTTTTCAGTTTGTATTGGATTGTTCCAATTGTTAGTTGAGACTTAGTTATATTCAGGACTTGTATTTATTTGTGTTGAGCATCTACTTTGTATGGTGCGATAACTCTATTTATATTTCAGTTTTTTCTTTTATCTGATTCCATATCGTGCTCTATCTTTCCTAGACTTGTGATTGAAATATAGAGTGGAGATGTTATATTATACCTCCGCGCGGAGATGACAGGTTTATATCTTGTTGTTAGATGTTAGATGTTATAGATGATCTATACAGCGTTCTACCGCCGACACTGTGGCGTAGGCTGGATGTACCCACGTTCTCGTGCCCCTAATCAGGGTGCGGGTCGTGACACATTTTTGTGGTGGCCCATACAGGTCAGAGTTGCAACTAGTACGATTTCGTAGTGGTGCTCGACTTAGAGTGCTGCTACGAGCCTGCTGCTAGGATATAGGATAGGCAGTATAGAGAGTTACTCAATCATAGTTAGGACTACTTGAGAAGATTCCTGGGATAACCCTTGAGGATCTCATTATGAACTATCTCGAAATTCAATTCCGACAGTTTCTGTCTACCTTTCCTTGTTCGTCGTTGAATTTGATTCTTGGTGTTCATTGTTGACTTGATTTTCTACCAAGATAAATCTTATGGGATATGTTGCCTTAGTTATAAAATCTAGAGTCTTCTACAGTCATACTTGTTGGCAAGGCGAAGGTATAGAGTCTAATTTTGAATATATTTCTCGGGTATAGGAATTTAAAGTTTTCGCAGCCAAGCTAGCGGCAATGCAAAAATTTTAAATACCATGATTCTAGAGGTACGTACATTAGTTGTAGACTCTATGGATTATCGCAGCCATACTTACGGGTGTGACGAGGATTCTGGTAATATGGTTCTAGATAGACGGGTATGAATATCAGATTGCAGAATAGATACCTTATAAATGGTGCCCTAGTATAACAGAGTGGAATATCAGTATAGATATTACTTGAGTATCATGGATTAGATAGAAGGAGCTAGGCCACCTGTAGCGCAGCACCGTGCCCCGTACCATCAGAGGGATATACCCCAGAGGAGCAGGGCTTTTACGCTGACAGTCGAGTAGACCGACGTTACGGGTGACGGGTTAGCAGGTCTTTCTTTCCTGTTCTTCTTTCCATCTTGTTATGTGATTCTATTAGTACCTGTCAGGATGTTTTGTGCTGTGATAGATAATATAGTGACCCTGATCAAGACCGTGATATCACGACCAGTAGGACCACAATTTGCATGTTTTAGATATAGTTTTCTTAACCTTGATTGTTGGGGGCTTAACCTAGAAGGTGTTCGACCATTTTAATTTCGAAGACGAAATTTTTTCTAAAGAGGTAGAGTTGTCAACCCCAGTTTTCATAAATGAGGGTAATTTTGAACTTTTGTATATTTTAGTTATTTAATAATGATATTTAAACCATGTTATAATTTTTAGTAATTTTTAGTTAATTTAAAACTATTTAAAACCACGACTTGTGATTTTGATGATTGACTAGTGTAACCCTAGAGTTTGGCCAAGCCTAAAGACTAACCATGACCAAGGGATCCTAGTCATGTGATTAGGATGACTAATTACAACTTTTTAGCCTAAGGATATTTTGGTCATTTTGACAATTTTGTGAAATTGTAATTTTGATTAATTAAATATTGTGCTAATCTTTTAGTTAAGCCTTAACCTAGAAGTTTAACCTAACCTAGATTAGTCTTGAGGTTAGAACATTCCTACTAAGTGCCAAGATTAGTAATATCTAGATATTATTCTAGTAGGATATTTTTCTTAGGATATTTGTGAAAAAGAAAGCTTCGAACCAATAGGAAGGCTTGAAATTGGGTGGAATGACATTAGCCACTCATCTATACCTAAACAAACCCTAATTCCCTTAGATGACTAGCCATACAAGCCCCCCTCCTATAATACTTAGAAGCCTTTGCCTCTTTTTAAAAACCTAGAAGAACCCTACTTTGTTCTTCCATAAACCTCTCCCAATTAATCCAAATTGAGCCCAAATTGAGTCAAATCAATTGCATTATCATCCCCAACATTAGAGGAGACTTGTGGGTGCTTGCTAGCGAGGTTTGAGGACGTTTGAACCGTAGCAAATCGAGGAAGACATCAAGTCGAGGCTCTTTACATTGAGTTTGAACACTCAATAGGTAAAATCCTACAAAGCCTAATAAATTCCTGATTTCTTCCCATAGATGCATTCATTTAGGGTCCTCCTAGGTGTAGCCCAAGTTTGGTAGGAATTCGTGTCCATTTTGTGTCCGTATCGGACACGTATCGGTGTATTTAAATGCTTGTGCGATAAAATGTCACATAGAAATGGATTTTGGTAATTTTTAAAACTAATTACATGTATGTGTAGCCTAACATGTGTATATTACAACCCTAATCGACTGAGTCGATTTTAGTATAGTTTGGACACGGTTTTGGGGCTTGGACACGCAGCACGAGATACCGCACGGGGCTCGTGCGGCACCCTGCTGCTCGGGTGTCATAGCGGATACGACACTGATTCATATGACACAAAAATTAATGGACATGAGGGGGCATACACTTACAGCATGCCCCAAAGTTTGGGTCGAGTTGGTTTGATCTTCTCGAAGTTATCGAGCTCGTACTGACTTTGTACTGTCACTGTACACACAAAAATACCCCACTGATACGCACTTCGCACGTGGATATGCAACTTCGTGGACATAACTCAGGCACCTAGACACATACCTCGACACCCCACCCAGCTACTGACATGAGCACGAGACCCCTCGTGCCACGTGTCGAGCTCTATTCTCCTCGACATAGCTGCACGAGGTAGCCTCTGTGCGGTTTTAATACTGTGTCGACCCCTCTGTTTGGACACGATTTGAATCCTTGTGAACACATGGACACGTGTGAGTGTCACACACATGACCCCACCCCCTGACATGAGTGTAGGTTTGATTTTGATTATAGTTTGGACGAATACATATTGGGTTCGAATTTGGGTTTTCATGATACTTCAATCCGGGATTTATAGATGAGTTCAATCATTAGAAACCTGAGATTAGTTGTATTCCAGTTGGTTTTCATGATTGTTGGGTTTCGATTGTATGTATATTTATGTATATTATCAAATCTTAATGTATGTACTTATGTAGGTATACATGAAATCTGAGTTTATGAGGAAACTGAACCCTGAGATATTTTCAGGATTTTGAAACCTGGGTTTGGATTGAATCTAGATTATGTAGATTTGATGGTTGTTTTAGTTTGGTAAGTTATATATTATACGTATACATATATCTATGTATAGGTAAAATTGGTCAAACCCATTAGTTCCTAAGGTACAGTCCATTACCCTTGATTTCAGTCCATCTTCTTGTAAGGGTGGGATGCTCATGTCCTTACACAGGGCTATTGGTTCAGTCCCTTAACTAGGTTGTCCAAAGTTCTGTCCATTTTCTTCATGTTCAGTCATGAACATGTGATTCCTTGGATTAGAGCTCAGTCCACTACAAGTCAATGCCATATTGTTGCAGTTTTTGCATATCATTTCAGTCCCATTCTTGTCCATTTATTGAATCCAGTCCCTTATACCATATGTTCTGTCCACCTCTGTGAAATAGTTCCATCCCTGTTTGTCATGACCCGCACCTACTGTGAGGGTACGAGTACGTAACAGCGCCCAGCCTACGCCGCAGTGTCGGCGGTAGAACGCTGTTCTAAGTCTCTAACTAACCATCAACACATGCAGTATATAGTGTACTCATCAAGATCAACTCCGAACGGAGGACAAGTATAAGATATGGTGTAACTCAATCACAGTCTAAGCACGATAAGATAACACCGAATATAACTGAGAAATTGAAGACAACAAAACTACTAATAAAAATAACAACAAACTCAAACAATCTCAAATACATCTCAAGTCTCAAATCTCTATATACAACTCCAGATCTAAACAGAAAAACTAAAACAAGATAGACTAACTAAACTCCGATCACTCCTGAGTGTCGGGGCCATAGGTAGCTAAGCCATCTCCTGGTCTGTAAACTTTAGGACATGTGTCCTCAGGGCAATCATCTGTAAAATTTTTAACAGGTCCAGTCAGGACAGGAACGAGCACATCTCATCTAGAAAACCCAAGTAAATGACAGAGAACTATACAGCAGTTATAGACAGTTATATTGATAAAAATGGCAGTTTATATTCAGGTGATGGTAAGAAGGAGAGATAAAGTACAAGAAAAGTAAATACTACACAAGAGAAGAATCATAGCAATAAAGACTGTAAAAAAAATAGAACTAGCTGAACCAGGGTAATATGATATAAAGTCCAGACAGAAAATGTAAACCAGTGTAAAACCTATGTAAATCCAGTACGGGATGAATCTAATACAAGATGAATCCAGTAAGGGACGATTCCAGTTATAGTGATCAACGATTCCAGGGTGAGTCCAGCCTATACTCTAGCAGTGTGTTTTAAAATACCGAGTTCGACATGTAAACGGCTGTAGGTAATACGGTACATCACACACCTGGCCGGGTGTGGGATGGCTATCATTCCAGTAGATTCCAGTTGGGAGATTCCAGATTTGGGGTACGTCTACATGTCTTACTCTAGTATTTTCCCTCCCAGCAAGTGAATCCAGAATTCTGACACAATGATTCAAGATGAGTCCAGCCAAAATATAATGATACCAGTAAATGATTCCAGTAAATGATTCCAGTTAAATGATTCCAGTAGGTGATTCCAGTAATAGAGATGATACCAGTAATAGAGGCCAGAAAATAAAGGTGTGTCGTATACATGAATCCAAAAATATCCATACGTATTGTAACAGAGAATCGCATGCAACTAACTAGAACTGAAGTACAGTAATTGACAAGTAAATGAGAGAACTATCAGAGAATGTACTCGCCTGCTACTCTAAAAAGAGTAGTATAATATCAGATGTCTGCACCAGAGTCACAATATCCTAAACAGAGAAATATAGGTTATAATGTGCTTAAAAATAAGACAATGATGTTTATGATGCAATCTACATGATTCTAAGTCAATTCTAGGTCAAAGGCAACTCTAAGTCAAACCTGATCAATTGTCTAGGTCAAACTAGGTCCAAGTCAAACTTGGTCAACTCTACAGTCAAACTAAGTCAAATCAAGTCATATTAGGTCACAAGAAGTTAAACTAAGTCATACAAGGTTAAACAAGTCTAATCTAGGTTAAAGTCAACTCTAGGTCAAACTTTCTTGCCAAACTAGTCAAGTTATCTAAAGTTTAGTCAATAATGGTCAGACTAGTCAATATGGTCAAACTAGGTCCAACTTGGTTCAACTATCCTAAATCTAAGGTTTTGCTAGTTTAGACTATTGAGTGTTAGTGACAAGGTGGTATCAACCAAACCTTAAACCTAGATTCAAATATAAACCTATACTACATACTCTATATTATATCTATTAGATAAACATATGTATTACCCAAACCCTATCACATATTACCTAGGTAATCCTATTACCTGTACTTAAGGCTACCCATAATCCTTCTATGCACATGGCTTCAATTCAACAGTAAGCTAACAATATGGAATCAGCCCATCTCACACAATTTCCTACTCTAACCCAACCCAAATACTTATTGAACCCCCAAATCAAAGTTAAATATTAACCCCACAATCTCAGGAAATCAAAGTATTCAAATGACAGTTAGAAGGGTGTGAAAATGTAATGTGCCTACATGTTCTCAGGGACAGTACAATATAGATGTTCAAATAATGAACTAAATCTAATCCCTAAAACACATACCCCCTTCCTTTAACCCCTACTCCATCTCCCACTGTCTACTTCACTATGCTCCTGAATATTCAGGGCAAGTCTTCTAGGGACACACCTACCCACAGAGCTCCTTACTGTCATATACCTATATATATAGGGGCATGTATGCCCTGCTACCTACACTGAAAATGCCACACTAAGGCATTGCCTAATCTGCCTGAGGGGACTAACCCTCTATACACATATCCTTAAGACACTCACATCTCCACACATGTAACTGCTACTTAACAAATTCTTAAACCCGAGCCTATTGGTTTCATAACCACACACATTCTAAAACTCACACACACAAACATATATATATAAAAAATACATATATATATATATATATATATATATATATATATATATACCAACTTATGATTTAATCTCAGTTATACCATTTAATTAATCTAACTAATTTACATTACAACTTAGTTAGGAACTCACTGAATTCTCAGGAATTCTCAGGCAACAACCAACACCTACCAAAGAAAGCCCTTGCTCCCCCTCTTCAGTCCAAACATAACTCCAATAATCCCTGTCAAGCCAAGCCAACAGTGGCTGCCTACTGCTAAAGCCACTGTCAATATGGCCTGCTGCAACTGTTGCAAGGCTCTGCAATGCAAGCCAAGCCAACAAGGCTGCTGCTATGCTACTGCAAAGCCAATGCTTGCTGCTGCCACTGCAATGCAAGCCAAGGCAGGCAAGCCTCTGCAAATACAAAGCCAATGCCAAAAGCCAAGCCAACTCATTATCCTAACCGATCTAATGTTCTGCTACCAACCCCCAACTGAACACACAATCAATAGTTAACCTACATTCAATCTCAGAAAATCAAAAATCTGTTTGTTTGTACCAGAACATTTAGGGAAAACTAAAATCAATCATGAAATCCTTAAGCTCAGCTTGTAAACTAAATCCCAGGTTAACAGTATTTCAGGAATTCATATGACAGGGGTTATAACTCAGTGTAATAGGGTTATGAATTCAGTGTGTGTAGATGAATGGGCTAGGGTGTGTGTGAGCATGACAGTGTAGAGTGTCCTGTGACATGGGTATTCTCAGAATTTGAAGGGTATGTGGGTGTGTACTTGTGTGTGTATACAAAATAGGAAATGCAGAACTTAGCTAACAGTGTAGGGAAGGTTGTGTGTACAGATAACAAAGTGTGCAATCGATCTCAATTCAGTAAAACTCAAATCACTCAAATACAATCAATAAAAACCTATTTGAAAATCTAAACTCAGTTCTCATGTTGAGTTTAACCAACTTCAGTAACATACATACAAAATTGAACCCAAACAACCTAAATTACTCATGCAACCACAATTTCATACTTGTGTCATAGGGGTACACATGTGGGGGTGTAACACACGTGTCCAAGGGTCTAGTCGTGTCCCAAGACATGTAAACCAACTGTGCCAGGACACTGGTATCAGAAAATAAAGGGGAAATACAAATTTAAAACCAAATCATGTTAATTCACATTTTAAATGGTTGGTAAAACAATATACAAGTGTACACGTTTCAACCAAGGTATTCGTGTCCAACCAAGTGGACACGAAAGTGTCCAGAACACACAATCACTTACAGTCACACACACGTGCACTGGACTGCACGTAGCGTCGTGCACGTATGCACGCGTGTCCCGTGCGTGACACAGGCCACGTGGAGACACGTGGCCATGCATACGTGTTCGCCAGGACTAGGAGAACACGCTAGGGTGTCTGCAACATGTCCACGACACGCGTGTCGCGTGTACGAGACGCGTATCGGTCGAGTGTCTGTGCGTGTGTGCAACAGTGAGGAAAACAGTGCGGGTCGATTTTCTCCGTGCACACAAAACGAGAACCCACAAAATTTTGTAGGTGTCGTGTCAGTCATGTGTCCTAGGTGTGTACAAATTTTCATGTCAAAACGTGCAGTGTCGTGTCCGCTACAGTGCCTGAGCAGCAGGACACTGCATGGTGTCCTCGTGCACGCGTGTGTGCTCAAAAATGGACACGAATGTGTCCAAAAATATGTTCAGAAGGACACGAATGTGAAGTACACATATAGAGCAACAAATTCATATAATTAGTTTTACAAAAATCGAAAATAAAAACCTTAGAGGCATTTAATCAAACACCTACAAAACAATACGACACGTGTCCGATACGGGTACCAAACGGACATAAAATCCACCCAAATTTTACGGACACCTAGGGGACTCCTAGATCTAGCTCTACATGCAAAGAAAACAGAAATTTAAATCAATTTAGAAGGTTTTACCTATATGTACAAAAAGCTTGGAAAAGCTTCAAATGGGAGATTCCTCCTTGCTATCCAAAAGCTCTCAAATTGTCCCAAGGCTGGGATTAAATTTCACAATCAGAAAATAGGAGGAAATTAGGCTCTAATGCAAGAAACTAGAGTTAAAAAGGAATTGAAATGAGGAAGTTATGGATTGGGGAAGAAGGCTCTTTACCTCTTTCTTCAAACTTGTAAAAATTTAATAAAAGAGGCAAGAACAAGGAGGAGATTATTTATAGGGAAAGGGGAGCCCTAGTGGCTGGTTAAAAAGTGGAAAATTAGGGTTAGGGCTTAGTCTAATGGCTATGGGCCAAGTTACACTAGTCATGGAACCAATTTCTGGGTCTCAAGCCTACGAACCAATTCACCAATCCTCCTACTCCAAACTTGATCCTAAGTGTCCTAACTTGAGTTGACTTAAGTTAAACTAGGGTCCATACCATGTTAACTATGTCACCAAGTCAAAGTCAAATCTAGGACAGTCTCTTAAGTCGCAGCTAGTCAAAAGTTAAAATCAATAATCACCAGTACAATAAATCATAAAATAATTTAAAGAGGCCAAATGACCAAAATACCCCTAGGCTAAAAATTATCCTAATGACATGGTTAGGCTCTAGGTCATGCAGTCTCTACGGTTTCACTAGCTGCACACCAAAATCATAAGTCATGACTTAAGGCAGTTTTTAAATAGTTTAAAAATAATTAAAAATTACCAAAAATCATAATATGAAATAAATATCAATAATTAATAATTATAATTATAAAATTTCAAAATTACCCTCATTCTGGAAAATTGGGTGTTACACTGTTATGGGATTGTGTTCTCAGGTTTCCTGAGAATTGTTAGTGAGTATACATGTTGTGAGGGTTGATTTTGAGAGAGGGTGATATGAGATTAGGAGGTTATATGGCTTGGTCATGCTTCTATATGCATAGGTATACATGATGGTGGGCATTAGTATAGGTAAATGTAGGGAATGTGATTTGGCCAAGAGCAGTTAGTGATATGAGTTAGGATTGTGAGTGAGTGAGAGTTGAGAGGTATACATGATATGTATAGAAAGGGGTATGTACATATATGCAATATGAGAAGTATATGCATATATGGTATATATATATATATGTTAGGGTTGTGAGTGATGTATATGGATAATGGTTGATATAAGTTGTGTTGGTATCTATATGTGAGGATATAACTATAGAGGTAAGTAAGGTTGATTTGTATATGGGTATACAGTTGTGAGGGATTGATGTATATGGAATGTAATGGGTGGTATATGGAGTTTAGGCCATATATGTGATTTTGGGTATATAAGGTAATATGCATACAAGTGTAAGCTTATAGCTAGATATGAGTTAGCCCTTGTTGATCAAAGTGGACATTGACCAACTAAGACAAATGGACCAATAGTTTGACCAATTGACCTTTGATAGCTTAAGTTTGACCTAGTTTGACTTGAGGGTTGACCCAGAGTTGACTTTGACTTAGATTGACCTAAAAATCATGTAGTTGCATTGTATACTTCATTTACCTTATATTTGAACACTTAAATAACCTGTTTTACTCAAAATAGGACTCTGTGACACCAGTTCGGACATCTATTCATATAAGTCATACAGGTTGACAAGCGAGTACATTATCTGATCATTTCATACTTGTTAGGATTTATATTCTTGCTCTAGATTACTTCAAATGATGTTGTCACTTTATTATCACGGATTGGTACTATATGGATCTTGTCATGCGATGTTATCTCCCTCGGAGTGCATCAGATACAGTTGTCATGTGCTTTTCACGAACATCTTGTATTTCATGTACACCGCTTTTATGTATACTCTTGTGCAATCTTGTACTCTCATGATCATGTGAGCAAACATGATAAAAACCTCTTGTACAAGGTAACGTAACTTGACTGGATCCTTGTGTATTGATTGGGGAGGGTGATTAGGAAATGGTTATGTGATCAAAATCCCATCTTGTACAATCTTGTAAAATCTTGTGAAATCTTATATATGTCCTAACCCGTTTATATAACCATCTCATGCTCTAAATCACATGTTACTTACAGTTCTTACTTATCATGTATATAAATATTTCCAGTTATCAAATCTCTCTCGTTTTCATATATATTTCTTTACAGTCCATGTATCTTAGTCTTTTGTATGCTTTTATATTTTTCAACATGATATGAACTGCGTGAGATGTATTGTGCTCGCTCCTGTCCTGACTGGATCTGTTGAAAATATTACAGATGATGATGGGGACTGCCCTACCTTCTATGGGGCACATGAGGGTGGCATTCAGGAGCCCGAGGAGCATCTAGCTCAGTAGAGGGTGCATAGTCTAGTCTAGTATTTATAGTTTTCAGTTTGTATCGGATTGTTCTGATTGTTAGTTGAGACTTAGTTATATTCAGGACTTGTATTTATTTGTGTTGAACATCTACTTTGTTTGGTGCGATAACTCTATTTATATTTCAGTTTCTTCCTTTTATTTGATTCCATATCGTGCTCTATCTTCCCTAGACTTGTGATTGAGATGTAGAGTGGAGATGTTATATTATACCTCCGTGCGGAGATGACAAGTTTATATATCTTGTTGTTAGATGTTATAGATGATCTATACAACGTTCTACCGCCGACGCTGCAGCGTAGGCTGGACGTACCCACGTTCTCGTGCCCCTAATTAGGGTGCGGGTCGTGACAGTCGAAGCCGGGTACTGTTGTGGATTTCAAGAAGAAGTTCCCTCGAGAGTTCAAAGGGACGGAGGGGATCCTCTATGCCAATGAATGGTTAGAGGACATTGAGAGGATCTTACGTCTGGCACAGATCCCAAAGAGATTGTAGGCGGAGGTGGTCGCTAGCCAGCTATTCGATATCGCCCTCACATAGTATCATACAGGGCCTAGGCTTGTTGTGACAGGATTGAGATGGGATGCATTCAAGAGGCTTTTCAAGGAGTAGTTCTTCCCTAACATGACCTTGAGTGCAATGGGGAGCCAGTTCCTGAGACTGGTTCAAGGGAACATGTCGATGGACAACTATGTAGCTGAGTTCTCTCGTCTGAGCCGGTTCACTAAAAGCATGGTTCAGGAGCCAGAGATCGGGCCCAAAAGTTCAAGAGGGGCCTGAACAGCGAGGTCAGATTACGCGCATCTGGGTGTCATACAGCAACCTTCGAGGACATTCTGATGGATGTCCAGATCGCGGAGAAGGACTTGGGCCTCAGGCCTAAGAGAAGCAGTGATGCCATAGGTGTTGATACCAGTACGGGACTGGCTAAACGTCCCTATATACAGAAGGGACAGCCCTAGCAGGAGTATCACCCACCAGCTGGAGTTCCACTTCAGCAAAATCCTCGAAGACAGAATTAGTCGGTGCCCACTTGTGCCTACTGTAGAAAGTCGGGACACAATTAGGATGTTTATATAAGAAGGCTGAAGGTGTTTCTGTTCTGTGGATCTGTTGCACATCAAATGAGAGATTGCCCCATCGTACCTCTATTTGGTGGAGCTCAGGGTCAGAGAGATGGAGCTAGGCCACCTGTAGCACAATATTATCTTCCGCACCAGCAGAGGGAGATACCCCAACAGGGCAGGCTTTTGCGTTTATGGTCGAGGAGGCTGACGCTACAGATGATGGGTTAGCATATTTTGTTGTTCTGTTCTTTCTTTCCTTTCTCACTCCACGGTCTGTTGATATTTTAGTACCTTATAGTTACAGTGATGATTTTCATACTAGAACCCATTATAGGAATTGTAACACTATGACCAATAAGACCATAACCATGCATGTTTGTTTTCTTTCAATGAATCGTATGATTTTAGATAGAACTTTCTTGTACCATGATTGTTGGGGGCTTGACCTAGAGAAGAGTACAACCAACTTAAATTTCGAGGACAATTTTTTTCTAAGGAGGGTAGGATTGTCACTACCATATTTCCAGAATAGGAGTATTTTGTCATTTTATATTATTTATATTGTGTATATAATTATTTAATTAATTACTTGTGAAGGTTGCATTATTAGTAGACTAGTCTAATTATTGGACCTTTGATTAGTGGACCTAATTAGACCAGACATGACTACTTGGACCTATATTTTAGGTTGAACACAACTAGACACATTTAAGTCATGTTGAGTCAAGATTAGGAATAGAATTAATCCAACACTTAGACTAGAAACTACCCCACATTAAGTTTAAGTGTTCATGACAAATGAGGGGTGTTTTGGACATTTCAAAGTTGATTTTAGGACACATTTATGGCAGCCATAAGGAAGAGGTTCTCTCACTCTTCTTCATTTTCATTTGAGCCTTCAAGAATCCCTAGTTGAGCCCTCTACAAGCCTCCTCAATTTTCCACACTTTCCTTCACTAAAACTCTTCCAAAATCCTTCTTAACTTCATCCAATCTTCATCCTAGAAGGCTTGGAGCTTGGAGACCAAGGAACAAGAGAAGAGGATTCCAAAAGCTCGGGAGATTATGTCATACTTTGTCACGACCCACACCTACCGTGAGGGTACGAGTACGTAACAGCGCCCAGCCTACGTCGCAGTGTCGGCGGAAGAACGCTGTTCTAGGTCATGAACTATAACTACATATAAGGTACATGTACAGTATATACACTCCGAATGGAGGTGACATAGCAGAATACAGTCTCAATCACATCTAAAGGTAGAATATAGCACGATGGAAAAGATAGAGAAATCCTCAACTGAGGTACAGCAGAATGAAATAACATAAGTCTCAACAACTACCAGTCTCAATATCTCTAAAATATACAACTCTGAAATCAAGGACAACAACTAAACATGAAAAGGAAAAACAGTCTAAGCTATCTATACTAAGCAAGGTATCGTCCTCAGCAGCTGCCTGAACCTCCCCAGGGGTCCAGGTCGCGAGTGTCATCTAGGCAATCTCTAAAGTAAGGGGTGCAGGGTTCCTCATCTTCCTCTGTAAAATTTTCAACAGGTCCAGTCAGGATGGAAGCGAGCACAATACATCTCACACAGATCATAACAAGTTAGAGAATATAAACATACAAGAGAGTACGATACGTGGAACTGAAAGAAAGTACATGATGTAAACAGAGAGAGAACTGTAATAGAAATATCTACTATAAGTAGAGAGATACTAGTGACAAGTGATTTAGAGTATAAAGTCGACATATGAACGTCTTGATTTGCATATGACTATACTAAAGAGGCGTACATGGCTATACTACTTTGGAATTATTCACATGACTATTTATACTCCCCCATACCCCAATCAATACACAAGGATCCAGACAAGTTATGTTACGTACATGATTTTTACATGAAGCCCATAGATGGGTGTACATGAAGAATACATGAGGGCTCAGAAACTGAGTGCACATGAATTCCATATGAAGGCCCATGAAGGGTGCACATGAAGTATAGGTTATCCATGAATACACAAGAAATATGACCGAACATGATAGCACATGAGAGTACACGAGCGAGCACGAACGAGCACGAACGAGCATGAAGCACATGATAAACATGAATAACATGAGAGCGAGGAATACACGATGTACATGAAACACATGACACGATCTATCTGATGCTCTCGAGGGGAAAAATATCTCAATATAGGGATCCATATAGTACCAATCCATGATAATATCGTGACAGCATCAGATAAGGTAAACTAGAGCAGGAATATATAATTCTAAGCAAGTTATAAAATGATCAGAGAATGTACTCGCCTGGTATCTGAATGTCTGAAGTAAATGTACTGTCCGAAATGAGGTACCTGACTCCTAATTAGAGCAACACAAGTCAAGATGTATACAGGAGATGATAAATGTAATCTACTATGCATCTGCATACTGTCTAGATCAAACTAGACCAAAGTCAACTCTCGGTCAACTCTGGTCAACCATACAGTCAAACTAGGTCAACTCCTAGCCCAACAGTCTAACAAGTCTCACTAGGCCTAACCAAGCCTAGGCTAGCACTCACATACCATCACAATTCTATACAAGCTATCAAACATACAATTTACATATATATATATATATATATATATTTTTTTTACATATATATATATATATATATATAAATATATATATATATATATATATATATATATATATATATATATATAGGCAATCTTGTATATTACATATTATCATGTATGAAGATATATACATACACTACAACAAAAAGACCTATTAATGACGCTTGATAAGTGGATTTCATGACGGCTGATAAAGAAACGTCATCAAAGTTCGAAATACCTTTTTTCTATGACGGTTTAGGCTAATTCTGGGCTTTTTATAACATTTACAAAAATATATATAGGCAATCTTGTATATTACATATTATCATGTATGAAGATATATATATACACTACAACAAAAAGACCTATTAATGACGCTTGATAAGTGGATTTCATGACGGCTGATAAAGAAATGTCATCAAAGTTTGAAATACCTTTTTTCTATGACGGTTTAGGCTAATTCTGGGCTTTTTATAACATTTACAAAACAAAGCGTTATTAATAATTTAAAGCGGTGGCAAACTTGTAATATTTTTTAAGTTTAATTGTTGGCAAAATCCTTGCTATAGCCCGCCTCTCCTTCCAAAACATTCTGGTCTTCTCCTTCTCCTCCTTTCTTCTCCCTCCTCTCCCCCAACTCCAAAACCCTAACCCTAGATCCAAAATCTTCGAGGAGGGCCTCACGCTCCCGTCGCCCTCCAGGACAAGCTCGAGGCCGTCACGCACGCGATCGACAAGAACGCGAAGGAGGAGTGTTAGGGTTCTGCTCGTCCTCTTCTCCGCGCTCTTCCACTCCTTCCTCCGGCATCGTCGATGTCGTGGGTCCGCAACCTCCACCGCTTCATCGGTTCCGACGCCGGCCTCGAATCCGAAGCCCTCATGGGTCAGTTCCTCTTCCTTACACCCTCCTCTCCTCTTCTTCTCTTTTCTTTCTTCCAACTCGAAAACCCTAACCCTAATTTTGAAGGAATTAAAAACCCTTTTATTCCCCATGCGACCCCGAAGGCCACCTCCGTCGCGACCGAAAGGAATCTGATTCTCTTTTTGGTCATTATTTTTGGGTTGGAAACAGAAAAAGTTTCTTTCTTTAGGTTAATTTGGGCTTGGTTTGTTCACGTTGGAATAAAATGGGTCTCCTTCAGAAGAAGAAAAAAGAATAGATCTAATATTATTTGATTTGGAACAAAAAATGTTTCTTCCAGGGGATGTAATTTAAACTTGGTTTGATTCTATACTCATGTTGGAATAAGAATCTATTTCCTATTTGGGGTCATTTTTTTGGGTTGGAAACAAAAAAAGTTTCTTCCTTCGGTGTAATTTGGTCTTGGCTTAATGATATGTTCATCTTGGAATAATGGGTCTCCTTAAAAAAAGTCTAATTTTGTTTGGCTTCATCTATGTTCATCATTTTGTTGGAACTACCCTTGTCTATTCCGCAATAATAGGTCTTATGACTAAATATCTCATGGAGTCTGGTTTGTTGTACGCTGTGACTCTCTTCTCCTCCTATGCAGACAATATGTCGAGGAGTTTTGTCAGCTTGAGGTTAGGATTACAAGCAGGCTAGAATTTTGAGGAGTTCCAACTGGATCTGGAACTGGAACAGGGCTGATATCAATGGTCAATTGTGGTATCTTTTTCCGCTTGAGGATGGTAACATCTAGTGGACCAACATTAGTATTAATACACTTGAGACACTAGTATGGGACTTATTATGTGCCTCCACTAGTCCTAGTAACAAGGTTAATCATCTTTCTATCCATGTAAGACATCTTCTTGTAGTTTCCACTGGAGAAACAACTGAAGGTGAAAAAATAAGGCTCAGAAATGTGGTAACATGTAGAGTGACATACCTCTACTAATACTAGTACTGACATACTTGAGACATTAATATGGCTACGTGCCTCGAGTATTCCAAGTAACACAGTTGATCATCTTCTTTTTCCATCTAGACACCATATTCTTGTTTGTTGAATTGCTCCATTGTTGCATAGTATAACATAAGGTTTCATTTCTAAATCCTTGATCTGGGATCTTCAGAATGCTACTTGTTAATCTTTATTTACAAATTTCTATCAATTGTAAATGTTTGTCTTTAGCAAGTTCCTATTCTGTCAGGTCATGAATAGAATCTGATGCCAATAAACGACTTTCAGGACTGTGTTTGAGGGTGCATTCAGATTAATGTATGGGCTCCCGGAGGACATGGCAGCCTTGTCCCCAATGTCTGATGATGGTGACCGGTGGTCTACTCTCCATTGCTGGGTGATGCCGATGTCCTCCTATCTTGAGTTCATTATGTTTTCCAGGTATAAGATAATACTATACATGAGCTATCATGATTCACATAAGCTTGTTTGACACCTTATTATACTGTAGAATGTTTGTGGATTCAATCGATACCATAATTAAAAATGTCCGTCATCATGCCTCTTGTTTTCTGGGATCTTCGGTCCCCCAGGTAAGAACTTACTAGATAATTATTGGTCGATCCATATTTTGATGACGTGTTGTATTCTTGTGCTCACTTGTCAATTATAATTACAGAAGAAGCATTATTATTGTCGAATATTGGATGTTCTGGTCAATGTCTGGGCTTACCACAGTGCCAGAAGGATGGTTTACCTTGACCCAAGCACCGGGGAGATTAAGGAGCAACACCTTATCGAGCAACGCACTGGACAGATGTGGGTAAAGTTCTTCAATATAACGTTGTTGAAGAGTATGGATAAGGATTTGGCAGAAGAAGCAGACGATGGCATGCATCCAGATGATGGATGGCTGTGGCCCTTTACCGGGGAAGTGTATTGGCAAGGGATCTTTGATAGGGAGAGGGAGGAGAAGTATAGGAATAAAATGGATAAGAAGAGAAAGAACATGGAGAAGCTATTAGATAGGCAGAAGAACGGATACAGACAGAAAACGTTAGGAGGAAAACCTTAGGAGTATTTCTATCAAGTACAGAAACTCCTCAAAATTAACCCGACCGTACAACCTTTTCCACCTCGGCCTGCTATTAAGTTGACATGGAGGTTCAAAGAAGTTGGTGCACTTTGAGAAGGACCTACTACTGCAATTGGTACAGAAATGAAGCTCTGTTGTGAATATTTCTTTCCCCTCGATTCCTGCTCCGAAGGAGTGGAAGAGCGCACATAAAGAGCCCAGCTATCGAACAGACCATATTTTTTTCCCACATTATTCAATTTTTTTCTTTTCCACTTTTAAATGGTCTCAGGAATTTTTGGTTATAGCCGGTAGATATATTCTTACACTGATACCCCGCTAGAAGCAGCTATTTTTAGATACATTGTACTGCTCTCACATGAGCTGTAATCACTTACACTGTACATTCAGGATCTTATCAACATACAAATGAGAATAGTAGTTGACTATGACTTCTTTTGAGCTGAATTTTGTATCCTTTTGAGTGCAACTCAAGTATTTGGGCATGGGGAACTTGGAGTCCTGATAGAAAGGAAGGAATCATAACTGGAGCTCAGACACCATAGACCAAGGGTTCATGAGGTAAGCATTAAAATTAAGAGTTTTTTCTTCTAATTCTCTCATTTTGGACATGGATATATTTGTATTACGGAGTAAAAGAAGAAATTGCATATTATATTATAATTGGGTGAAGACTGGGACTTTAATGTGGTATCAATAGATAAAGCTTTTTCTGATATGATACAAGTGTTAGCAAGCATTTTGGCTTCTTCCAGATTGGTAAATAGTTTCTGTCATAGTATCAAATAGTTTCTTGAATATGAATCATTTCACTCTTTGGCTATGAGTACATTGAAGAAGATGGCTCTACCGGTAAGTATTTTACTTCTCTCTAAGTATGTGTAGCTTGACTTCTGGAACAGTTAGTAAGTTTTCTCCTAAGATAACATCTTTTCTAGAAAGAATTTAGCTGTAGTGATTATTAATTCTTTTGTGGTCAAGTATCCAATAAATTTGATTGTTCAAACTAAAAAAAAAAATTAGTAGTTCTAATTCTACTTTTAGTTAAACTAAAATTTAAGAAGATGAGGTTTAAACCATGAACCATTGATATATCGTTTTTAATGTCTTAGTCATTGAAGTTTTTGAAGATTAGCTCATAGAGTCTCTCTATTTTCAAATTTGTAAGTTGGTGTTATCTTAATGTGTTGATAATACTTGTTATAGATGCATGGTGGACTAACTAGTATTAATTTTCTTTCTCAGGTGCACATGAAGATGCAACTATTATTGCAGTGGTGGGATTTGCTACACGTGATGTTGACAGTTTTGATGTGCTCAAGTTGCAGCCAAAGTAGTTACTTGTTTTGAGGATTCATTTAAGTAGTAGTTGTAAATATATGTATTTGGATACCCTATTTTGAGATAATGTAATAAAGATGGTAATATAACATTTCGATGTTTTCTTATGAATATAGTTCAAAGTTGTTGTTTTAAAATTTAATTGAGAATTTTTTGGAAAGTAATATATAATGTGCAGTATTGAGTGTTATAAATGTGATGAGTTCAGTAATATGAGTGTTATAAATGTGCTGCATTGAGCCTATAGATATTATCTATTCATGACGTTTTAAAATTGTTCTGAATTGTGCACTATATATTAACTATTCATAACGCTTTTATAGAAACTATTCATGACGGTTATTTTATGACACTTTTAAAAAATATTTATAACACCCGTTTTCATAACGGTTGTTGTGGAAAAAAAAAGCGTCATGGTTCGTCATTAATGACGCTTTTTAGCCGTCATTAAAAGAGTTTTTTGTTGTAGTGATACTACATATATATATATATATATATATATATATATATATATATATAGGGTGATGTGGTGTATACAGAGTATATAGGGTGATGTGGTGTATACAGAGCATGAAAGTATGTGTGCAATCTATTGGTAAGGTGTCAAGTGTAGAGTGGAAGGGTCAAGTCATCATCCTAACCAATCCATTACCCCAAGTCACATCTAACACACTTTCTTATAGTCCACAAATTCGTACCTCTCTCTAATTGGACACCCCCACACTCAAACACCTTCACCTAGCCTATGGCCTAATCCTGACTATCCTAATACTACACTCAAAACCTAACCCAGCCACTACACATCTTGAAGGTCACTCACATCTAACCTCATCTCCTCCTCATTATTTACTTCTCTCTAACTCCTGTACAGGGAACCCTCTACTACTCATTAGCCCCACACATACAAACACAAGGTGTTCCTAATACTTGGCCATACACTCTTATCTAACCATCCCTCTACAAACATGATCTCTCTTGTATGTATCTAACCCCAAGCAACCTATATGCTCTCATATCATATACATATAACACATAATCCTCACACATTTACATATTACAACCTAACAATACACATCATCATCAATATTATACATAAGCCAGTTAACTAAACCTAATACATCTCATACAACTGTAACAACAAGAGGATCAATAGATAGGGTATGTCAATACTCAGTTTATCAGCTCAGTTCACAGATTTGAATAAGAAGGGAACTCTTAGGTTTCAGTTCATGTTGTGCACAGGTATGTGGGACTAAAAACAGTGAATAAGTCTCGGTTTTAACATAGTGTATGAGTGTGTGTGTGTGTGTATCTATGTGAACCAATGTGTGTGTGACATACAACATAGAAATCAATAAATGTACCCAAAATCAGTACAATGTGTCAAGTGTTCCCAGATTTTTGGGTGTCCACAGATTTCAGGTGGTGACTTCCCTGTTCTCAGGAAGTCAGAACAGTGCACAGTGTGTATAAGTGTCTCAGAGAACAGGGGGCCTTCCCGTGTGTGTACTCATGGTGTGTAATAGGGACAAATCAGTGTACAGACTGTTGGAAAATCTCAGGTTTTATTTAACAATCAATGTGTGTCAGGTGGCTGTCATAAAGGTGTGGATACATGTGAACTAATCACAGGAATTGCAAAACAGTTTAAGAAAATGGCAATGGCAGTTAGCTAACCCAATGAAATGGAATGACATGGCTAATTTAACATTCAATATTAGTTTAGAATGGAATTCAATTCCAGATTTGAGACAACAGTTAACTCACATGTCCAACATAATTTAAATCCATTCATCCCATTTCGAAAACCGTGCCTCAATGAAATCTTAAACTATCATGAACCAACCTAACAATGCCTAACACAAAGTTCAGGGATTAACATGGAAATTAAATCATGAAAAAACAGTAAAAATTCACAAACAAAATCGAATTTAAACTCTAAAAAAATAATAAGAACGGTAAGTATCAGAAGTTCATACTTTTTTCCAATCTTGAACCTAATTCATCAATCTCCACCTAAACTCCATTTCCTGTTGTACATATCAATTATATATATACATATTAACATGCTGGTATACTAATTACTTATAATTTAACATTTTAAAACATTTAAAATGAAGTTGATCTCAGAATTATGCACACAGTAAACAAGTATCAGAGAACACATTAAAACTTTAAATTCGAATTGAAAAACCCCATCTAAATCAGTAATTAAGGTGTGCAGTCAGGTGTACACATGATACATGTCATGGGAAGGGTGTTCGTGTCCAACAAGGTGGACACGAACGTGTCCAAATCAACCACACATCACAGACACAAATCTGTGTACACAATCATTGTGCACGCGTGCACATCATTCGTGGACACGACACAACACGAATTAGGACTCGTGCTCATGCCTATAGGTTTGCCTAGGATAGGGCTAAGTATTTATCACCCCAAATCGGGTCGAGGACGTGTCGTGTCCGAACCACAGGTGCGTATCAGTGAGGCAATGTCGCGTGCGTGCACACAGTGAGGAATCGGTGCGCGCGTGATTTCTTCCTAACCACTAAACAAAACCCCACAAAATTTTAGGGGCTACCTGTCAGTCATCTAGGGAGTGTCTGTGTCAATTTTCATGTCACGAAGTGACGTGTCCAGTGAGATATAGGACACGGGCAGCAGGTCACGTGTATGGGGCTGTGCGGGTGTGTGCGTGTCCAATTTCTGACACAAATACGACACGAAATCCATATCAGTCTTCAAAAAATATATTATACACACATAGATCTATAATTCCATGTAATTAGTTTTTCAAAAATCGAAAATAAAATCCTTTGTGATATTTCCTCAAACGCATGCACATACACCATGATACGTGTCCGATACGGACACCAAACGGACACGAATCGACACAAATCTAATACCTACGGCTAAGGGACACCTAGGGCTTCCTATCCATGCAAAGAAAACGAAATTTGGTGGAGGGAATAGGGATTTACCTATATGTGCAATTTGTAAGAAAAGCCTTAAATGGGGGGTGTTCTCCTTTATGGCCAAGTGCTCCAAATTGGTTCAAACCTGAGATTTCTCTCCATGAACATGAAATAGGGCTAGATTAGGATCATATGCAAAAGACTAGAGTGAAAAAGGAATTAAAATAAAGAATCTAGGGATTGGGGAAGAAATGACATTACCTCTTTCTCCAAAATATTGAAATCTCAATAAAGAGGCAAGAACAATAAATGAAGAGATTATTTATAGGGGAATAGCCCTATGTGACTGTTCATAAAGTGATAGTTAGGGTTAGGTTGAGTCCAATAGGCTATGGACCTATTTGCACTAGTCATGGAACCAAATTCTAAGTATCAAGCCTATTAACCAAATCACTAAGCCTTCTATTCAAGTCTTGATTCCTACATGACTAACTTAGGTTGACTTAAGTTAGACTAGGGTCTCACCATGCTAATCAAGTCACCTTAACTAGGGTCAACATCTAGGTTAGTCTTCTATGTCACAACTAGCAAAAGTCAAAATCAACAACCATCAATCCAACAAATAAATCAATAATTCTAAGAAGTCAAAATGACCAAATTACCCCTAGACTAAAAATGATAATTGAAACACCCTAATCACATGGCTAGGCTCTAGGGCAGACAGTCTCTACGATTTCACTAGCTGTACATCAAATCACAAGTCATGATTTTTAAATAGTTTTAAAATGATTAAAAATCACCAAAAATCATATTATTAATTAAATATCATAATTAAATAAATTAAACACAAAATTTCAAAATTACCCTTATTTTATGTCACGACCCGCATTCGTTTTTTCGGATACGAGACGTGTCCAAGCCAGCCTACGCCGCAGAGTCGACGGTAGAATGCTGTCAAGCCCGCAAGAAATAAATGCTCAAGAAATAACATTTGATGCTCATTCACATTTCTGGATTTACTACAATATTTACAACATTTGAAATTAAAGAAAATATAAGATTTTACAATTAATGAAAATGGTACAACTGTTTTCTATTTCTAGGTTGTCTTCAGCATACCCAAGTCTTCCCCAGTGCTAAGAGTGATAGCGGCTAAACCTGAAAAATGTTGGTTATCCAGTCAGGATTGGAACAAGTACACCAAATCGACGGTAATGCAAAAACACAATAGAATTAACAAGACATGAAAATAGCATATGGAATATGAAAGCTAGTAAGAAACTGATGACATAGCACGATAGAGAAATAAACAAGGAAAAACTAATAAAAGACATCTATCTAGGTGGTTTGAAATATTATTTTCTACATGTGAACGGCTAGGGGGTAAAACTACGGCTCACTGCACGTGTCATGTGCAGCTGCTATCGTACAAGATTAGACATATTGGAATATTTTTGGATAGTCCAAATGTATACTAAGATATTTTTCCCTCCCGACTACTCCGTGTGACGAGCGTGTCAACAAGAAGCAAGATATATGTATAGACATGAAATGAAAAGACTACTATGAATCGAAAAGCAATCAGAAAGTGCACTTGCCTGAGGTCCTTACCTGGAGAAACCAATACTATACCACACAATGAGCCATAATCAATCTGCGCGTGCAGAAGTCTCCGGATGATGAAATAAATAGTACCAAAGTTCTCAGAATAGTCAAATTAGCTAGGATTACCTGTCCTTAAGTCCAATTCTGGACACAGGGGCAAAACGGTAATTTTGGGTAAAAATGATGTCCGCCGTTGGATCCGCTTTGTACCGAAAAGCGTGCCAGAGTCAACGGTCTCTAAAGTCATCAAACTACATGTCTACGGATCCAGCTTTTCTATACGAACCCAACCGTATGTCCAAAGTTGGATTCCGGCGGGTCGTGCACAAAATCGCCAGTTGAGTGGGACAATGGGGCCCGTAAAACAATGATTTTATCAACGGTCTCAGAATCGGACCAAACTTGGCATATTGGACCAGAAAAACGATACGGTTCTGTTGGCGCAAGTTTCATCTCGATCTGACGAGCGTGCACAAAGTAATTGGAGAATTTGCAAAGTGCATAATACGGTAAATTTCGACGGATAAGTATCAAATTCGTCGCGCACACGCGACCAATTTGAATTTCGTCAAAGCCCACACGACCACGAAGCCGTTACGCAGCTTTCGATGCTTTCGGTTCGCGACCACGTCGTCCGGATTGGCGTGACGCACGTCGTGTGGACGATTTCCAAATTTTCTAAACTGTTTTCAAAGTGGTTTTTGCCCAATTTCGAAGACTAATTTCTTTGTGCCTACTGTATAAAATTTGAAACTACAAAAAGGGTCATGATCTCCTATAGTTTGGCTATAAATCTGTTCAAGTCGATTCTCGAATCGAACTACGGATTGGCGAGAATTCGCCTTCCAAAATGGATTCCAGAAGTAGTTTTAGTACCCTGTTTTCGATGATTTTTACTCGACTTTACGTTGACTTTTCGGGTTGGTTGATCGGCGATATCCAACTCCACTATTTGGAAATCAGAGAGGGTTATGTGGGCTTCGATCTACATTTGATAGAACGAAAAATGATTATGAAATAGGGAAGAAATTCACCTCAAAAAATGGGTGGTCGGGCTGCTGCTGTCGCGTGCTTGCTGTGAGTGAATCCCGGCTGTGGATGGCCTGCTCCGGCCGGCGTTGCCCTCAACGGCGCGCGCGCGCGCGAGGCACGCCCAGGTGGCGCACGACGTGGTTGAGAGTTTAGGGTTTTGGTGGTTTTCCATTTCTCGAACTCACTTTATACTGTTCGCGTGTAAACAGGGGTCGGCCCCTGCTGTTCGGGTTGGGGGGTCTCGGCCTGTGGGATTTGCCAGTATGGGGAAAACCAATTTTTGCTGTGTTTGTTTTGATGTGGGACTGTGGGCCTGGAGTGTTCGTAGCTCAGAGGGCTGGGCTTAGCCCTGGCTCGGGTTGGGCTCGAATTTTGGTATTAATTTCTATTTCTTATTATCTAGTAATACATATATGTATTTATATATATACACACATATATCTCTATATCTATATTTATATACGGTATATACCTATATTTATATATAGCTGCCTATTTACATAAATATATACATATACATTTACCAACATATGTAAAATATAATGTATATGCATACCCATACCTATATTTATAAAATATATTTATATATACACATATTTATATATATTTATATATATAAACACTTATATACATATATAATATCTATTTTTATATATGTATATCCATACACATGCGTATAATATATATATATATACACATATACACATATACACGTATACACGTATAATATATATATTTATATATATACATATCTTCCATGCATACCTACCATTACAAAAATAAATATTCACAACAGCCAAAAATATATCCTAATAATACATATTCATAATATTTTATCTTATTTATAGAAATATATATACATATATATATATATATACATATCATTATAATAAATGATTTAATAAATGCAAATCGCCAATTCCTAAATATATACAACATAATTGCATTTACCAAACATGTCTACCAGGTCGTGTTTGGTCCCACTATATGCCTACATGGGCTTGGATTTGACTTGAGCCCAATCTGGTCAGGTTCGGTACAACCGGGTTCCTTAAAACTCAATAATATAATTAAATAATAAATAAAATCTTCTGCACCGTTAAGTCGCAACTTGGCCTAGTTTTCCTAGTTAGGACGTCTCTATGGCTCGGTCTTCCTTGGCTTGGCTAATACAGTAGTCAAAGCACTCCACTGCACTATCTGTGCCATAATTCCTAGTCGTCTTGTACTCCAAAACTCCACTATGGCTAAAGTCATTCTACCGTAATAATTAATTAAATAATTATTTATAAAACATAATTCACCATTTTAATCAAATAAATAAAATAATAAAAATATTCCAACAAATTTCGGGAAGGGGAGCTACAAATCTACCCACCTTAAATAATTTTGTCCTCTAAATTTTTAATTCATAGCTATTCCTTAAAATTCAAAAAAAAATCTACTATTACCTTAATCTCCGAAATTTTAATTCCTCAAAACATTTTATAGCTGTCTCTTAGCCATTTTATAATTCTGAATACTTGGGGACTTCTACCCACCTTTGGTCACACTACTCCTCAACTAAAATCTCATAATCTTCTAACTAGTTGCTAACAATCCTGCCAACAATTTTCTAGGCATCTGGTTTCTAAAACCCTCTCGTATTTATCAGGCAATCCAAAATTTAAAAGCAACAATTTATGCAAGTAGCTAAAATTATTAATAAATTCTAATAAGTGTGACCATTCGTCGCTCTGAAATGGAAAGGACGGAAAGATAAGGAAGACTAACCGAAAGAAACTACAAAGTTTCAAGAGCAGTGGAGAGTATCCAACAATACAGGTAAAAAGGGTGTTTACGAACCACTGACTTATTTGCTAGATTGAGCTACTCTAGTTCAGTTACTTGTTACGTCGAAGAGCCCTTCGTTACCTAGAGTGATCTGCAATCCGTACAATATAGAAGTTTCGTTCTCGAGATGCTAATTCAACAAGGTTCCATAATGGAACGGGATTTAAGAAATCAAAATTTTGGTCTTAAAGGGTTCTCTATTTGGACATCAGTCGTTGGTCGGATGGACATTGGATTTCATTCTATATGGACTAGACAAGATCCTAATGATAAAACTATTCCTACTAGATTAGGGTATCCTAGAATAGGTTTCTACCCAAGGGATAGAGCTAATTGCCCGTCAGGTTGGTTAGCTAGGTCCCTAGAGTTCAAAATGTGCCTTCGGTGACTTTTGTGTTTAAGTAGCACAAGAGACCTCTACCAAGTGGCACACTTGTGGTATGTACGAAGTGGGCTTCAAGTATATCACAACCATATGTTGGGTCGCAGGAATTAAGCCGAGTTTGAGGCTCTAGTGGTATTCGAAAAGTATACCGGGTAGGTACTATGGTAAGTGCTATAGCTAGTCCTTTTAACCTGAAAGTTGTAGCGCATAAATAGAGTACAAGGGTACAGATTTGAGTGAGACATGATATACCTAGATGAAGATGGACTCGTCTAGAACTTACATGTGAAATCTGTTGGAAGGTAACAACTGGTCTCATGCTCCGATTATTAATGACACGGCCGAGGACACAAAATGATCTAAACGGAAAGTGGGAGTCCATGGGGCACTATTTATCACCATAATAGAATTTATGCTAATCAATCGAAAATCCTTGTACATCCTAAAGTTTTATCGAGCTTACAGTCTACCCACCTTAGAGGCTAGGTTATAGTTCTAGGAGTAAAGAGGTTAAGAGGATTCCTAAGTCCAGATATAGTATCTCGACTCTTGTTAATAAAGAATAAGGCATGGCATACGGAATACGGTAGGTTAAGTCAAGTCAAGGGTCGTTCATCAATAAATGGAAAATTAGTGTGTACAATGGCACAAGGTCGATAAAATAGAACGATTTACACGTCTGGTATAAAAGAGTTATCGACAGGGTAACCAACTCTAAGACACATCATATGAAAAGATTTCTAACGACTGGGTCGTGAATTTCTATTTGTGTCAAGCCTGCAAGTCTATTGTCACAAGGGTTCTAGTCAAACCAAGCTTCAAGCAAATGGTTTAGAAGCTCACAACTTATGGTTTCTTGAGGATAGGTAGTCTCCTAGGTTGGCATTTGGTCAAGGGAAAGAGCCTAATTATTCTCGGGCTCCAATGACTGGAAGATAAAATAGTAGGTTTAAGGTCGAAGGGAGAACGAGTAACTCAAGGCAAGGTTCCAGTCACAGGGTTGGCCGATGGTAGTTACCCTTGCGTATACAACTTTCATAGTCATGGGGATACTATGTATCTACCTATCAATTACGAGCTTTCGTCTTTCCAATCAGTGAAGGACAAAAACAATAAAGAGTTCAAGAGAGATGTCATCGAATACAATTACGTGGTTCAAAGGCGAGCGTATAATTCAAGAGGAGTTGTCAAAGCAGTCGCGGATGAGATCCTAGAGACATCTACATCTCAATCCATGTAAGAAAATTAGATGAAGAGCGAACCAATTGCATCATGGTTGATCAGACCGTAATACAATGATTCTGATTAGACAATATGTTAGCGGGCGTCCCCAATAAACATAAGTCTCGGATCAAGCTCGATAAAAGAGTAAGCTTGCAAAACTAGGCTGTAATAGCAGCGTTGGTCAAAATAGTCAAAATTCAAGCATGCGGGACTTTTGGAAGGAGGAGTAAGTAATTCGAGTTTTGAGAGAATCGAATCCTTACCTGGTGTTCTTATTTATACAGTATTCCTACAATCTTCCTATCTCTAAGGCGTTGGTCAACTACAACATAGTTTTAGCAATGTTCTATAACCTATGATCCTCAAAATGGTTTCACTTCTATGGGTTGTGCCTTGCCAGTGCACTGCTGGCTGCAGTGAACCCACATTCTCCACTCTAAAATAATTAACGACAGTGCGCTGCTGTCTAAACTTTATGGGTTAGCTAATATTTCTCTAACTATAACCGTAAAAATTTATGAGCTTCTAGAGATTCAAACAAGTTGACAAAGAATGAAGCGTAGGTATTTGTCCTATCAGTCACAACACTTAAATTAAAAGATTTAACATGGAGAATATAACTAAATATGAAAGAAATACAAACATTCTAGTATCTATTTCCTATGCATTTCACTGGTTGAGGGAAATCTCTAATCAATCTACCTCGAGATTCGTATACGAAATAGCAGGATCAAAAATTATAAAACAGTTCCTTACAGTAAAATAGAATTTAAAACAGGTAGTTCTAACTTATGACGTGATGTTAATTATATCTAATAGAGCAAAAGAAAATTAGACAGCTTATCAAGGTGAAAGCCTGACTAACCAGGCGAATAGTGGACCCACATTGGTTCATAATGTCATATCAAAAGTATCAGTGTACCTATAGGGATCTAACAAGTTATCTAAATTTAATAATTCTTAAGCAGCATGGCCTATCTCACAACCTTAACTACCCAATCAGTCAATTTAAACAAGGGACTCCTAGTCTTAGTCATTCTTCTTAAATCATTTTAATCCTAGTTTGTGAATGAGCATGTCCTAGTCGCAGGCTCGTAATAGTACGACTAACGTACCATCACGAGTTCGCAATCTTTTGCGAAAACTGACCTGCATGGGCCACCACAAAAACTTGTCACGACCCGCACCCGTTTTTTCGGATACGAGACGTGTCCAAGCCAGCCTACGCCGCAGATTCGACGGTAGAACGCTGTCAAGCCCGCAAGAAATAAATGCTCAAGAAATAATATTTGATGCTCATTAACATTTCTGGATTTATTACAACATTTACAACATTTAAAATCAAAGGAAATATACGATTTTACAATTAATGAAAATGGTACAACTGTTTTCTATATCTAGGTTGTCTTCAGCATACCCAAGTCTTCCCCAGTGCTAAGAGTGATAGCGGCTAAACCTGAAAAATGTTGGTTATCCAGTCAGGATTGGAACAAGTACACCAAATCGACGGCAATACAAAAACACAATAGAATTAACAAGACATAAAAATAGCATATAGAATATGAAAGCTAGTAAGAAACTGATGACATAGCACGATAGAGAAATAAACCAGGAAAAACTAATAAAAGACATCTATCTAGGTGGTTTGAAATATCATTTTCTATATGTGAACGGCTAGGGGGTAAAAATACGTCTCACTGCACGTGTCATGTGCAGCTGCTATCGTGCAAAATTAGACATATTGGGATATTTCTGGATAGTCCACATGTATACTAAGATATTTCCCCTCCCGACTACTCCGTGTGACGAGCGTGTCAACAAGCAACAAGATATATGTATAGACATGAAATGAAAAGACTACTATGAATCGAAAAGTGTAACGCCCCAGTCCCAAAACACGTAGGACTAAGTACGTAGACATGCCAGCTGTATTCATACGAAATACGTAGGTCTCGTATGAATACATAAGCTGTAAAATACAGTAATCCATGATAAACTAAATCTCATCCACAATGAAAAGAATAATAATATAAATATCAATTCGAATATTTATGATACAATCGTTGGGCAGAGACAAAGTCCACTACCAACTATCTTAATGAAGGAAATGTACAAGAATCGATCCATAGAATAGCAAGACAAACCAAGCGCAATCGTCTTCGAAGGAATTGAGAAGACCACGGCCTTGGCTAGAATACCTGCGGAAGACATGAACACACACCTGGAGAAAAACCAGGTCCTCAGAGGGACGTAACAAGATACATAAAAACAATACCATGATGAACTGTAAATGATACATGATAAAGAAAAGACCACATGCTCCAACACAATGGAACCTAATCATCTAGGTGTAATACAAGTCGAAAACTATACTGGAACGTATAAGTGGGTAGGAATAAAGCATAGCATCCACTAGAGGCTTTCGCATGAACTAGTATACGTCTCTGACCGTATCTGACGACGTGGTCAGGGCCGTGCAATGGATATATCCCCTAGTTCATACTTTGCATCGCTAGCATACCACCTGACCGTATCTGACGTCGTGGTCAGGGCCGTGCAATGGATATATCCTCTAGTGACACACCCATAACAGGGAAACCATGAACCCATAACCGGGCAATCTAGAAGGCTTTGGGCTAGCTCATACGTCCCAGTAGTTTTCCCCGCCCATGTATCACATAAGTCATATCCATGTCTTGGCGATCCATATCTCTATGCAAGTCGCTATCTAGACTCCGCTAATCCATAAATGAACAGACACATGAACCACCCGTATCGGTAGCAAGTCGAATACGTAGGTTCGTGTCGACTCAATGATCCTCACTCATGTGTCGTGTATGAGACGTGTCAACAAGTCAAAGAAGTTATGAAGCATAACTTCAACACACCGGGAAAGTCCGCTACCACATATGGTCCACACACACACACACACACACACACGCACACACACAAACATCGATATACATATCGATGGCACCCAAGTCATACTTGGACATACTCTTACTAATATAAAAACACTAGCAACATATAAAATATCATGAATCAAATGTAAGTACAAGATGGCAAGGTATCTTGCCTGTTGTGACGCCTGGTGAGCTGTCTGGTGTGCTGCGATGATCAAGATGGCACGGCTGCGACTTTGGTGTAACAACTACACAAGGGAACCTCTGTTGGTGGTACAGACCGGTGCATCGGGTCCAGAACTATCAATTTAGTTAGGGTGGCCATAAGGTAGTACGGAATTGGCAAAGAAAATAGGGAAGAGGGGTCTAGTCATGGTCTTGAGGATAAGCGAAGGAATTTGAATATCTGATGTATATTCGATTTCAGAAAAAAAAACATTAAAACACAAAATTCTAACTTTTGAAATTATATTTTGTAGGTCAAAGGCTATCGATAAGATACTAAAAAATAAATAAATAATAAATATATTTTCCAAAAATTGTTTTAGGTAGAAAGCTATAATTTTGTCAAATTAGTATTTGATAAGGAGCTAGCTTATTGTATAAATACATATATAATTCTACTGAATGAAAGATACGTATAATGTATAATCATAATAAAATGATAACGATAATATTTACATATCTTTTGTGAATACTAATATATATATATACTACAACGTAAAAATATATGAATGATAATAACTTTTGGTAATTTTAATATGTATAGATATTTAAGTATCTTGTTTCCAATTCATAACAAATAATATTTAATTTTCAAACATAATAGTTTTTTTTTTACAATACTAATCATAATAATAAGTATATATATATAAAAAAAATAACATAAGAATAAATTAATGAAAATCATAAACTAATGTACTGATAATAATAATAATAATAATAATAATAATAATAATAATAATAATAATAATAACAAGCTCGGACAGCTCCCCTTCCTTCTTGTTTCACGAGAAGGGGTCAGCTACAGTAACCTAAAAAGCAAAAGCAGAAGGAGAGAGAAAGGGACTGGAAAAAAAAAAGAGTACAGCAAATGAGAAGAGGAGGAAGGAAAAGGGAGGGAGAGAAGAGATGAGGCGAGAGAGGGCGGTCGGGGCTCGGAGTGGAGGCGCGCGGCCGCTGGTCGTGGGCGGAGGGTTTGATGGCGGAGACACGGGTGAGGAGGTTCGGAGGGGGTGCGCGAGCGCACGGCCAGGCTTGGCGTCCGGCGACAGTGGCCTCGTCGAAGCTGTCGCTCGGCTGACGCCGGCGGCGGATGCTGAAAAAAAGGGGGCGACGGGGCAGAGCTGCCGGAGGGGGTAGGGCTCGTGGCGGTCAGGCGCGGCGGGTTGCGGCGGTGAGGGCTGCGCCAATGGCGGTCGCGGGGGTTTCGAGCGGGGTGGACGCGGAGGCCGGAGAGGGGCGGAGTCACGGCGGTTTGCGCCAAGTGTGGCGGATGAAGCGGGAGATCGGGGATCGAGGAAGACGGAGGGTGCGGGCTGCGGTGCTCCGGCGCTTCGAGGGATAGGCGCGGGGAGACGCACGGAGCGGAGGGCGGCGCTCCGGCTCGTTGGCGGCGGGCGCGGAGGTGAGTTTAGGTTTTAGGGTTTCTATTTTATTTTTATTTTTCTTTTTTTTTGCTGTGGGTTTACCAATGGTCGTCGGCGTTGGTACCGGTGACGGTGGTGGTGGTCATTGGTGTACAGTATTGGTGACGGTGGCTATGTCGGAAGTTTGAGGGTGGCAGCGGTTCGCTGCGGTAGCGGGAACGCCGAGATGGCGAGGTTGAGAGGAAAGGCTGGTGGTGGTAGCTGGAGGAGGTATTCGGCCGGTCGTGGCGAAGGCAGCCGTAGGTGAGGCGGGTAGTGGTGGTGGTCGTGGTGACGATTGTTGGCTGGGAGTGTAGCTTGGCGGAGAGGAGATGGGGTTTGGCTGGTTGCGTGGAGGCTCGGGGAAGTCGACGGCGAGATGGTAATGGGGGCGAAGGTGGTGATGGGGAGGTTGATGGCGGTGGTAGAGGTGACGATGATGGGTGGTCGACGGGGAGATCGAGTCGGGTCAGGTGTCGGGAAGGCTCGGCCAGGGAGTAGCTAGGATTAGGTTTTGGACGTAGAGATTTGGCTGGTGTCGGATTTGTCGACACAGAATAAACAGATTATACGTGTAAATAAATAAAAATTAATGGAAAGGAATTATACGGACACGATGCACGCACGATGAGCTGTTTGTGGTATTGATGGAATTTATGGAGTAATTATATGGAAGAGTACCTGCCTATTTATAGGATGTGGGAATACCCATTGGATAAAGATTAGGATTTATTTAAAACCCGAATAGATAAATGCCATATTAATTTAAATAGTTTTAAAGCGATTTGAATCAAATTTAAATCTAAGTATATATATCTCTACATTAAAATAGAATCCATAAATACATCCATATTTTTAATTCATAATAATTTATCTAAATATCAATCAAACAAGGTTAAAAAATATTTTTATGATCACTAATATTTTAATAACAAATAAATTTCAAAAATAACATAAATATTTAAATTTCAAGCTACATTTTATTAAATACCATAACAAATTTTGAAAATGAGAATTAATATTTTTAATAGTAATAGGAAACATTTTTAAAATATACTTTAATAATTTAGCTAAACAATATCGAAAATAACTATAAATATTTAAATATTAAAATTACCTTCTTGCTAAATAATTTATTATAATTAATAAAATTAATTTTGAAAATATACATGCAATAATTTTCTAGTTTTCTAAATTACCACTAATCAATAAGATAGCATTCTATAAATAAATAAATAATAGACTTTGTCATTAATAAAAATAATTATTATATATATTATTTTGAAACCATTATCGATAATAAAATCAAAAATTATTTTTCTAAAAATATGTACCTCGCACGTATTCGCACTCGACGGGTAATACGAAAAACATAAATTTTCGTACGACGTACAATACGACTATGCGACGTATAAATACAAAAAAAATCAGTACTAAAATATAGTAGAAATTTAGGGGGTTTACAAAAAGCAATCAGAAAGTGCACTTGCCTGAGGTCCTTAGCTGGAGAAACCAATACTATACCACACAATGAGCCATAATCAATCTGCACGTACAAAAGTCTCCGGATACTGAAATAAACAGTACCAACGTTCTCAGAATAGTCAAATTAGCTAGGATTGCCTGTCCTTAAGTCCAATTCTGGACACAGGGGCAAAACGGTAATTTTGGGTAAAAACGATATCCGCCGTTGGACCCGCTTTGCACCGAAAAGCATGCCAGAGTCAACGATCTCTAAAGTCGTCAAACTACATGTCTACGGATCCAGTTTTTCGATACGAACCCAACCGTATGTCCAAAGTTGGATTCCGGCGGACCGTGCACAAAATTGCCAGTTGAGTGGGACCGTAGGGCCCGCAAAATGATGATTTTATCAACAGTCTCGGAATCGGACCAAACTTGGCATATAGTACCATAAAAACGATACGGTTCTGTTGGCGCAAGTTTCATCTCGATCTGACGAGCGTGCACAAAGTAATTGGAGAATTTGCAAAGTGCACGATACGGTGAATTTCGACGGATACGTATCAAATTCGTCGCGCACACGTGACCAATTTGAATTCCGTCAAAGCCCACACGACCATAAAGCCATTACGCAGTTTTCGATGCTTTCGGTTCGCGACCACGTCGTCCGGATTGGCGTGACGCACGTCGTGTGGAGCGATTTCCAAATTTTCTAAACTGTTTTCAAAGTGGTTTTTGCCCAATTTTGAAGACTAATTTCTTTGTGCCTACTGTATAAAATTTGAAACTACAAAAAGGGTCATGATCTCCTATAGGTTGGCTATAAATCTGTTCAAGTCGATTCTCGAATCGAACTACGGATTGGCGAGAATTCGCCTTCCAAAATGGATTCCAGAAGTAGTTCTAGTACCCTGTTTTCGATGATTTTTACTCGACTTTACGTCGACTTTTCGGGTTGGTTGATCGGCGATATCCAACTCCACTATTTGGAAATCAGAGAGGGTTATGTGGGCTTCGATCTACATTTGATAGAACGAAAAATGATTATGAAATAGGGAAGAAATTCACCTCAAAAAATGGGTGGTCGGGCTGCTGTTGTCGCGTGCTTGCTGTACGTGAATCCCGGCTGTGGACGGCCTGCTCCGGCCGGCGTTGCCCTCAACGGCGCGCGCGCGCGCGAGGCACGCCCAGGTGGCGCACGACGTGGTTGAGAGTTTAGGGTTTTGGTGGTTTTCCATTTCTCGAACTCACTTTATACTGTTCGCGTGTAAACAGGGGTCGGCCCCTGCTGTTCGGGTTGGGGTGTCTCGGCCTGTGGGATTTGCCAGTGTGGGGAAAACCAATTTTTGCTGTGTTTGTTTTAATATGGGACTGTGGGCCTGGGGTGTTCGTAGCTCAGAGGGCTGGGCTTAGCCCTGGCTCGGGTTGGGCTCGAATTTTGGTATTAATTTCTATTTCTTATTATCTAGTAATACATATATGTATTTATATATATATACACACATATATCTCTATATCTATATTTATATACGGTATATACCTATATTTATATATAGCTGCCTATTTACATAAATATATACATATACATTTACCAACATATGTAAAATATAATGTATATGCATACCCATACCTATATTTATAAAATATATTTATATATACACATATTTATATATATTTATATATACAAACACTTATATACATATATAATATCTATTTTTATATATGTATATCCATACACATGCGTATAATATATATATATATATATACACATATACACGTATACACGTATAATATATATATTTATATATATACATATCTTCCATGCATACCTACCATTACAATAATAAATATTCACAACAGCCAAAAATATATCCTAATAATACATATTCATAATATTTTATCTTATTTATAGAAATATATATACACACACACACACACACACACACACACACACACACACACACACACACACACACACATATATATATATATATATATATATATATATATATATATATATATATATATATATATATATACATATCATTATAATAAATGATTTAATAAATGCAAATTACCCAATTCCTAAATTTATACAACATAATTGCATTTACCAAACATGTCTACCATGTCGTGTTTGGTCCCACTACATGCCTACATGGGCTTGGATTTGACTTGAGCCCAATCTGGTCAGGTTCGGTACAACCGGGTTCCCTAAAACTCAATAATATAATTAAATAATAAATAAAATCTTCTTCACCGTTAAGTCGCAACTTGGCCTGGTTTTCCTAGTTAGGACGTCTCTATGGCTCGGTCTTCCTTGGCTTGGCTAATACACTAGTCAAAGCACGCCACTGCACTATCTGTGCCATGATTCCTAGTCATCTTGTACTCCAAAACTCCACTATGGCTAAAGTCATTCTACCGTAATAATTAATTAAATAATTATTTATAAAACATAATTCATCATTTTAATCAAATAAATAAAATAATAAAAATATTCCAAAAAATTTCGGGAAGGGGAGCTACAAATCTACCCACCTTAAATAATTTCGTCCTCGAAATTTTTAATTCATAGCTATTCCTTAAAATTCAAAAAAAAATCTATTATTACCTTAATCTCCGAAATTTTAATTCCTCAAAACATTTTATAGCTGTCTCTTAGCCATTTTATAATTCCGAATACTTGGGGACTTCTACCCACCTTTGGTCACACTACTCCTCAACTAAAATCTCATAATCTTCTAACTAGTTGCTAACAATCCTGCCAACAATTTTCTAGGCATCTGGTTTCTAAAACCCTCTCGGATTTATCAGGCAATCCAAAATTTAAAAGCGACAATTTATACAAGTAGCTAAAATTATTAATAAATTCTAATAAGCGTGACCATTTGTCGCTCTGAAATGGAAAGGACGAAAAGATAAGAAAGACTAACCGAGAGAAACTACAAAGTTTCAAGAGCAGTGGAGAGTATCCAACAATACAGCTAAAAAGGGTGTTTACGAACCACTGACTTATTTGCTAGATTGAGCTACTCTAGTTCAGTTACTTGTTACGTCGAAGAGCCCTTCGTTACCTATAGTGGTCTGCAATCCGTACAATATAGAAGTTTCGTTCTCGAGATGCTAATTCAACAAGGTTCCATAATGGAACGGGATTTAAGAAATCAAAATTTTGGTCTTAAAGGGTTCTCTATTTGGACGTCAGTCGTTGGTCAGATGGACATTGGGTTTCATTCTATATGGACTAGACAAGATCCTAATGATAAAACTATTCCTACTAGATTAGGGTATCCTAGAATATGTTTCTACCCAAGGGATTGAGCTAGTTGCCCGTCAGGTTGGTTAGCTAGGTCCCTAGAGTTCAAAATGTGCCTTCGGTGACTTTTGTGTTTAAGTAGCACAAGAGACCTCTACCAAGTGGCACACTAGTGATATGTACGAAGTGGGCTTCAAGTATATCACAACCATATATTGGGTCGCAGGAATTGAGCCGAGTTTGAGGCTCTAGTGGTATTCGAAAAGTATACCGGGTAGGTACTATGGTAATTGCTATAGCTAGTCCTTTTAACCTGAAAGTTGTAACGTATAAATAGAGTACAAGGGAACGGATTTGAGTGGGGCATGATATACCTAGATGAAGATGGACTCGTCTAGATCTTACCTGTGAAATCTGTTGGAAGGTAACAACTGGTCTCGTGCTCCGATTATTAATGACACGACCGAGGACACAAAATGATCTAAACGGAAAGTGGGAGTCCATGGGGCACTATTTATCACCATAATGGAATTTATGCTAATCAATCGAAAATCCTTGTACATCCTAAAGTTTTATCGAGCTTACAGTCTACCCACCTTAGAGGCTAGGTTATAGTTCTAGGAGTAAAGAGGTTAAGAGGATTCCTAAGTTCAGATATAGTATCTCGACTCTTGTTAATAAAGAATAAGGCATGGCGTACGGAATACGGTAGGTTAAGTCAAGTCAAGGATCGTTCATCAATAAATGGAAAACGAGTGTGTACAATGGCACACGGTCGATAAAATAGAACGATTTACACGTCTGGTATACAAGAGTTATCGACAGGGTAACCAACTCTAAGACCATCATATGAAAAGATTTCTAACGACTGGGTCGTGAATTTCTATTTGTGTCAAGCCTGCCAGTCTATTGTCACAAGGGTTCTAGTCAAACCAAGCTTTAAGCAAATGGTTTAGAAGCTCACAACTTATGGTTTCTTGAGGATAGGTTGTCTCCTAGGTTGGCATTTGGTCAAGGAAAAGAGCCTAATCATTCTCGGGCTCCAATGACTGGAAGATAAAATAGTAGGTATAAGGTCGAAGGGAGAACGAGTAACTCAAGGCAAGGTTCCAGTCACAGGGTTGGCCGATGGTAGTTACCCTTGCGTATACAACTATCATAGTCATGGGGATACTATGTATCTACCTATCAATTTCGAGCTTTCGTCTTTCCAATCAGTGAAGGACAAAAATAATAAAGAGTTAAAGAGAGATGTCATCGAATACAATTACGTGGTTCAAAGGCGAGCATATAATTCAAGAGAAGTTGTCAAAGCAGTCGCGGATGAGATCCTAGAGACATCTACATCTCAATCCATGTAAGAAAATTAGATGAAGAGCGAACCAATTGCATCATGGTTGATCAGACCGTAATACAATGATTCTAATTAGACAATATATTAGCGGGCGTCCCCAATAAACATAAGTCTCGGATCAAGCTCGATAAAAGAGTAAGCTTGCAAAACTAGGCTGTAATAGCAGCGTTGGTCAAAATAGTCAAAATTCAAGCATGCGGGACTTTTGGAAGGAGGAGTAAGTAATTCGAGTTTTGAGAGAATCGAATCCTTACCTGGTGTTCTTATTTATACAGTCTTCCTACAATCTTCCTATCTCTAAGGCCTTGGTCAACTACAACATAGTTTTACCAATGTTCTATAACCTATGATCCTCAAAATGGTTTCACTTCTATGGGTTGTGCCTTGCTAGTGCGCTGCTGGCTGCAGTGAACCCACATTCTCCACTCTAAAATAATTAACGACAGTGCGCTGCTGTCTAAACTTTATGGGTTAGCTAATATTTCTCTAACTATAACCGTAAAAATTTATGAGCTTCTAGAGATTCAAACAAGTTGACAAAGAATGAAGCGTAGGTATTTGTCCTATCAGTCACAACACTTAAATTAAAAGATTTAACATGGAGAATATAACTAAATACGAAAGAAATACAAACATTCTAGTATCTATTTCCTATGCATTTCACTGGTTGAGGGAAATCTCTAATCAATCTACCTCGAGATTCGTATACGAAATAGCAGGATCAAAAATTATAAAACAGTTCCTTACAGTAAAATAGAATTTAAAACAGGTAGTTCTAACTTATGACGTGATGTTAATTATATCTAATAGAGCAAAAAAAAATTAGACAGCTTATCAAGGTGAAAGCCTGACTAACCAGGCGAATAGTGGACCCATATTGGTTCGTAATGTCATATCAAAAGTATCAGTGTACCTATAGGGATCTAACAAGTTATCTAAATTTAATAATTCTTAAGCAGCATGGCCTATCTCACAGCCTTAACTACCCAATCAGTCAATTTAAACAAGGGACTCCTAGTCTTAGTCATTCTTCTTAAATCATTTTAATCCTAGTTTGTGAATGAGCATGTCCTAGTCGCAGGCTCGTAATAGTACGACTAACGTACCATCACGAGTTCGCAATCTTTTACGAAAACTGACCTGCATGGGCCACCACAAAAACTTGTCACGACCCGCACCCATTTTTTCGGATACGAGACGTGTCCAAGCCAGCCTACGCCGCAGATTCGACGGTAGAACGCTGTCAAGCCCGCAAGAAATAAATGCTCAAGAAATAACATTTGATGCTCATTCATATTTCTGGATTTATTACAACATTTACAATATTTGAAATTAAAGGAAATATAAGATTTTACAATTAATGAAAATGGTACAACTGTTTTCTATTTCTAGGTTGTCTTCAGCATACCCAAGTCTTCCCTAGTGCTAAGAGTGATAGCGGCTAAACCTGAAAAATATTGGTTATTCAGTCAGGATTGGAACAAGTACACCAAATCGACGGTAATGCAAAAACACATTAGAATTAACAAGACATGAAAATAGCATATGGAATATGAAAGCTAGTAAGAAACTGATGACATAGCACGATAGAGAAATAAACAAGGAAAAACTAATAAAAGACATCTATCTAGGTGGTTTGAAATATCATTTTCTACATGTGAATGACTAGGGGGTAAAAATACGGCTCACTACACGTGTCATGTGCAGCTGCTATCGTGCAAGATTAGACATATTGGGATATTTTTGGATAGTCCACATGTATACTAAGATATTTTCCCTCCCGACTACTCCGTATGACGAGCGTGTCAACAAGCAGCAAGATATATCTATAGACATGAAATGAAAAGACTACTATGAATCGAAAAGCAATCAGAAAGTGCACTTGTCTGAGGTCCTTAGTTGGAGAAACCAATACTATACCACACAATGAGCCACAATCAATCTGCGCATGCAGAAGTCTCCGAATGCTGAAATAAACAGTACCAACATTCTCAGAATAGTCAAATTAGCTAGGATTGCCTGTCCTTAAGTCCAATTCTGGACACAGGGGCAAAACGGTAATTTCGGGCAAAAACGATGTCCGCCGTTGGATCCGCTTTGCACCGAAAAGCGTGCCAGAGTCAACGGTCTCCAAAGTCGTCAAACTATATGTCTACGAATCCAGTTTTCTGATACGAACCCAACCGTATGTCCAAAGTTGGATTCCGACGGGCCGTGCACAAAATCGTCAGTTGAGTGGGACCGTGTGGCCCGCAAAACGACGATTTTATCAACGGTCTCGGAATCGGACCAAACTTGGCATACAGGACTAGAAAAATGATACGGTTCTGTTGGCGCAAGTTTTGTCTCGATCTGACGAGCGTGCACAAAGTAATTAGAGAATTTGCAAAGTGCATGATACGATGAATTTCGACGGATACGCATCAAATTCGTCGCGCACACGCGATCAATTTAAATTCCGTCAAAGCCCACACGACCACGAAGCCGTTACGCAGCTTTTGATGCTTTCGGTTCGCGACCACGTCGTCCGGATTGGCGTGACGCACGTCATGTGGAGCGATTTCCAAATTTTCTAAACTGTTTTTAAAGTAGTTTTTTGCCAAATTTCGAAGACTGATTTCTTTGTGCCTACTGTATAAAATTTGAAACTACAAAAAGGGTCATGATCTCCTATAGGTTGGCTATAAATCTGTTCAAGTCGATTCTCGAATCGAACTACGGATTGGCGAGAATTCGCCTTCCAAAATGGATTCCAGAAGTAGTTCTAGTACCCTGTTTTCGATGATTTTTACTCGACTTTACGTCGACTTTTCGGGTTGGTTGATCGACGATATCCAACTCCACTAGTTGGAAATCAGAGAGGGTTATGTGGGCTTCGATCTACATTTGATAGAACGAAAAATAATTATGAAATAGGGAAGAAATTCACCTCGAAAAATGGGTGGTCGGGCTGCTGCTGTTGCGTGCTTGCTGTGCGCGAATCCCGGCTGTGGACAGCCTGCTCTGGCCGACGTTGCCCTCAGCGGCACGCACGCGCGAGGCACGCCCAGGTGGCGCGTAGCGTGGTTGAGAGTTTAGGGTTTTGGTGGTTTTCCATTTCTCGAACTCACTTTATACTGTTCGCGTGTAAACATGGGTCGGCCCCTGCTGTTCGGTTTGGGGGGTCTCGGCCTGTGGGATTTACCAGTATGGGGAAAACCAATTTTTGCTGTGTTTGTTTTGATGTGGGACTGTGGGCCTGGGGTGTTCGTAGCTCAGAGGGCTGGGCTTAGCCCTGGCTCGGGTTGGGCTCGAATTTTGGTATTAATTTCTATTTCTTATTATCTAGTAATACATATATGTATTTATATATATATATATGTACACACATATATCTCTATATCTATATTTATATACGGTATATACCTATATTTATATATAGCTGCCTATTTACATAAATATATACATATACATTTACCAACATATGTAAAATATGTTGTATATGCATAACCATACCTATATTTATAAAATATATTTATATATACACATATTTATATATATTTATATATACAAACACTTATATATATAATATCTATTTTATATATGTATATCCATACACACGCGTATAATATATATATACACATATTATACACGTATACACGTATAATATATATATTTATATATATTCATATCTTCCATGCATACCTACCATTACAACAATAAATATTCACAACAGCCAAAAATATATCCTAATAATACATATTCATAATATTGTATCTTATTTATAGAAATATATATACACCTAAAAAAATATATATATATATATATATATATATATATATATATATATATATATATATATATATATATATATATATATATATATATATATATATATATACATACATATCATTATAATAAATGATTTAATAAATGCAAATCGCCAATTCCTAAATATATACAACATAATTGCATTTACCAAACATGTCTACCAGGTCGTGTTTGGTCCCACTACATGCCTACATGGGCTTGGATTTGACTTGAGCCCAATCTAGTCAGGTTCGGTACAACCGGGTTTCCTAAAACTCAATAATATAATTAAATAATAAATAAAATCTTCTGCACCGTTAAGTCGTAACTTGGCCTGGTTTTCCTAGTTAGGACGTCTCTATGGCTCGGTCTTCCTTGGCTTGGCTAATACACTAGTCAAAGTACGCCACTGCACTATCTGTACCATGATTCCTAGTCGTCTTGTACTCCAAAACTCCACTATGGCTAAAGTTATTCTACCATAATAATTAATTAAATAATTATTTATAAAACATAATTCACCATTTTAATCAAATAAATAAAATAATAAAAATATTCCAAAAATTTTCGGGAAGGGGAGCTACATTTTAGAAACTGGGTGTTACATACTTGACACTTGAGCCATCTCTAAAGTTTCATTGGGAATCCATCTCCCCATAGGTAAAACTCTTGTCGTTTCCCTTAGTTTAGATGTTATTTTCATGCATGACACTAGTAGAAACACACACATGGACTAAGGGTACCCATAGGGAGAAGAACAAGGCTCTAACCATCATTTTGGTAGAAGTTATTTGGAGTTTTTGTGTCATCTTTGGAGAAATCCGAGGAGAACACACCAAGTATTTGTCAAAATGACAAATAGACCACTTTAGTTTTATTTTTCAGTTTTATACTTGGATATAGCTTGGGTTGCTCATTTGGAATAGGTATATATGATTCTTAGTATTTATATCTATATATGTGTATATATTTATATGTATGGATATGTACATGTAAATTTGCATATAGGCATAGGTGTGCACTGTTTTGAGCCTCATGAGAGGGACTGTTTTGAGTGTCTTATGTGTGTCCCAATGATTTAGGGTCAAGTGAAGGGAAATAGTATGAACTGTCATAATGTGACAGTGGTAGAGAGTGTCATGTAGTGTATTAATGAGTGTGCCTATTTGAGAATTAGTGAACTGTCATAATGTGACAGTGGAGTGCATAGGTGAGAGAAGTGTGACTAAGTGAGGACTGTCCTATGACAGTTTGTGAGTATTAGTGTGTGTTATTTATGATTGTCAAGTGGTTTGTATTGAGAGTGAGATGGAGAGTGTGGCACCTACTGATTAAGCATGTCACACTCACATATTGGGAGTGTGTGATAGTTTAGAGAGAGGAGGACAGTCAAGACAGTCCCCTTATTTGAGTTTCAATGTGTTCCTATGTGAGTGTTGAGTGATTAGCCTATGTGGCTCATGTGAGAGTGAACCTGTGTCTCTAAGTATGTGTGTGTATCAATGAATGTGTCCCTATGTGACAGTGCATAGGGTGTGAGTGTTGTCCTAGGCTACGTGTTAGCGTCATAAGCTAACAGTGAGTGAGATGAGTGGCTAAGTGAAGGTTTATGAGTGTCAAGTGTGCCTAGAGTGCTCAGTGTATCTGAAGTGTCCTGTGACAGGTAATGAGAGTGTCCTAGTGTCAAGCTAACAGTGAGTGAGAGTGACAGTGGTGTAAAGTGATAGAGTGAGCTGTCATTTACAGTGTACATATTTTAAGTGAGTGTATTGTGAGTGATAGGTAAATGGGTTGATTAATGAGTAAAGGGAGAGAGGATAATAGTGTAACCTATGGACTGGAGTGCACAGGCTATGTGAGGCATTGCCTTAGCAGTACAGTAGTAGGGATTTAAACCCCCTACATATCAGTGCAATGTGAGGCTTTGCATGTATAGCTTGGCCTATTTTCGGGTACTATTTTAGGACAGTGCACAGGCCAATGCCCCCTGGTTGCAGGGTGGTCTAGGCCAGTTCTTGGCAGCAGGCCATATTGGCTAGGCCAGTGCCTCCTTGGCAGTAGGCTTGATGTGCAGGACAGGGCTTATGCTCTAAGCCACTTGCTGTGCAGGGATCTGAGTTGGGGCCAATACCCAACTGTACATAGATTACCTGTGCACTGATGTACACATACAGGATAGCCAGGGCACATTTGATGTGTGTGGTTCATATGTGAGTTTGTTAGTGTATGGCCAGCTAGTATATGTGGGTGTGTGATAGTGTAACACATAGGAGTATGTTTGAATGTGTACCAGTGGTGAGTTTGAGTAGGTAATGTAATATCTAATAGGTAGAGTTAAGGTAAGGGTGTTTACATAGTGTTTAGGTATAGGTATATACTTATGATAATGTAATGATAGGTAATATGTGATACATATGCCTAGGATGAGTAGAAATGAGTAGGTAAAGGAATTCACCTAACATAGGTAATAGGGTAATACCTATATACTAGGGTAAGGTAAACATCTAGTATAGGTAATTACCTAATATTAGGGTAAAGGGATATCCTAGTTTAGGTAATGTATATATATGTGTATAGGTTATGAGTTAACCTATGTAGGTAACCTATGTAAGAATAGGTAATAACCTAGTATAAGGGATATCCTAGAATAGGTTTTACCTACATGTTAGATTTGGTAATGCTAGGGTAAGGATTACCTAGTGTAGGTAATGTATATATATATATATAATATAATATATTATATATATATTATATATATATATCTATTATATATATATATCTATCTATAAATACTCTACTTATTACAAAATATATCTATATATATTTTATATATATACTCTCTATCTTTGTCCTGTCCGTCTCTCTTTTTTTTTTTTTGTCCTGTCCGTCTCTCTCTCTCTCTCTCTCTCTCTCTCTCTCTCTCTTCTCTCTCTCTCTCTCTCTCTCTCTCTCTCTCTCTCTCCCCTTCCCCCTCCTCTCTCTCTCTTCCCCCTCTCTCCCTCTTTGTCCTCTCTCTCTCTCTTTGTCTCCGTCTCCTCTCTCTCTCTCTCTCTCTCTCTCTCCTCTCTCTCCTCTCTCTCCTCTCTCTCTCTCTCTCTCTCATCTCTCCTCCTTCTTACTTGGCTTATGCGGAGATCTTGCTGGATTGCGTTCTCTCCAGCAATTCTGCATAATTATGAGGCTGTGTCTGGACAAAGATCTCCAAATCCTGCCTTCTATACCTGCGAATCCTTTGGGTGAGGATCGCGCTCCGGACTATCTCTACTCTTTTCGGATTTAGTCCCGGTACTTTGCCTTTTCTTACTTGGGGTGCCCGTAAACTTGCGGGAGAAGGAATGCGGGGATGGTTAGCTATTTGCTAGATAAAATCCCGGTCGAGGATGACGGGATGGCAGAACAAGATCCTCTCTCCTGGGGGATAAGTTGGTCCTTATTAAGAATGTACTTTCATCCATCCCTATGTACACATTGGCTGCATGTTGTCCTCCTCGGGCTGTTCTCAGGGCGATTGAGAGGATGTTTGCGGCTTTCTTCTGGGGTAGTAAGGATGGGGTGGCTAAGAGGAGTTGGATGGCGTGGCGGTTCATTACTCGGACTAAGTCCGAAGGAGGCCTTGGATCAAGTGTCTGAATGATATTATGGATGCCTTCTCTATGAAGCTTTTGTGGAAGCTGAGGCATGGAAAGAGACTTTGGGTGGAACTTCTTAAATCGAAATATTTTCGGAAGCGTCATCCATGTGAGGCGTTTATGACTTCCAAGTGCTCCCATGTTTGGCGACGGATTTTAAGGGGAAGGAAATTGGCGGAACCGCACATTTCGTTTATACTTGGGCGGGGTGAGGGTTCGACGAGGTATGAGTCTTGGATTCCGGGGGGCCCTCGTTGGATAGTGTTTTTATACCTTCGGCCGAGGGAGTGACTTCAGGGACCAGGCATGGCACGGGGAGACGAACTCGGGGGCAGAATCGATCTCAGGCGAGAGAATCTGCTGAGGTTGGACGGACGGGCACTGGTGAGCTTCGGAGGTCGGCTAGATTGGCAGGGAGAAGGGTGATTCTTCCCCAACGTACGGTGATTGTTCGGGTTCTTTCGGATAGGGGAAGAAAGATCAGAGATTCTAGGACGAGGAACTCTGATAATGGTGGTCCGGTTATTCGATCTTACTGGACAGACACTGGTTGGGATCTGCCTATGTTTTCGGCACAGTTTGGAGTTGAGGCAGCGGGACGGCTCAGAGAGGCAAATCTGACTTGTACTTCGGCTCCTGATTCTTTGGTCTGGGGTGAGCGGAAAGGTTCTTTCTCGCTGGCTGCGGCTTGAAGATGTTGCCGGATCTCTTACCCTACTTCTTCACTTTTCTCTAATATTTGGGACAAGTGTATTCCGGCGAAGTGGAGCATTCTGATGTGGCGGGTCTGTCACAACCGGCTTCCTACTGATGATATTCTTCAGAAGCTTGGCTTCCAGCTGGCCTCCAGGTGTCATTGCTGTCAGGTTGGGCATGGGGAGAACCTTCAGCATTTATTTTTCCACGGGGATCTTGCTAAGACGGTTTGGTCTGCTTTCCGGTGTTTCTTCAAGGCACGTTTGCATAGTGACTTTCTGGTATTTCTTCAAAGGTGGTGGCGGGGTCAGGGCAGCCATCATCGGAGATCTCTGGCTGGTGCAATCATTTCGGTGCTTTGGAAAAACAGGAACAAGCATAGATATGAAGGGCATGGTGCTGGGCCAGATTTCTTGGTTCGGGAGGTAAAGCGACAGTTTCGAAAGTCTCTTTCGAGTTGTCATCATCTCCCGTCTATTCCTTCCTGGGCTTTTCAGTAGTGGTTTTATTTGCTTTTTCTTTCTTTTTCTTGTTACCATGAGGTCGGATGTACTCATTACCCTCTTTTACAATAAAGGTAACAGTTTTTTTTTAAAAAAAAAAATATATATATATATATATACTTACATTACAAATATATATATATATATATATATATATATATATATATATATATATATATATATATATACTTACATTATATAAAAATATATATATATATATATATATATATATATACTTACATTACAAATATATATATATATATAATGTATCTAGGTAGGTAATATGTTGGAATAGGGGAAACTTAACCTAGGATTGACTCAATTTGACCAAGGTTGACCAGTTTGACCCAAAAGTCAACATTTAAGTCAAATTGGCCTAGTTTGACCCCGGAAGCCTAGTTGACCTAGAATTGACTTAGAATGCATATCACATATTAGATATCCATGTTTAACACACTTAAAACACCAATTAACATGTATATCTCATATATAGGTCTTTGTTACTCTATTTTAGGCCTCGATTCACATTTACTGCTCAGGACCACAGGCGAGTACATCCTATAATAGTTTTCATTATTTGCTGATTATTATAATTTTGGTTCTAGTATTGTAATACTTGATTCCATGACATGATGGAAACACGGAATGGTATTTCTGGATTCATTTACTTGCGACACACATGTCACGACCCGCACCCAGTATAAGGCTACGAGTGCGTAACAGCACCCAGCCTACGCCACAAAAATGACGTAGAACGTTGTATATGTATGCTATCTAACAATATATAATAACCTGTCATCTCCGAATGGAGGATATAATGAATACATATAATCTCAATCACAATCTAACAGGAAGAATATATGGCACGAATGAAGATAGAGATGAATTCATAGTGCAAAGTATCAAGCTCAACCAGAGAGAGAGTCACAATATAGTTTATACAAGTCTGAAATAATATAACAAGCATAATATAATAAGCTGGAGACAGAGTCCAGTCCAAAACCTAATATAACTGAGTAATAACTAGAGTCTTATCAGCTGGAGCTAATCCTTGCTGGACTAGGGTCTCCAAGTCTATGCCCACTATGTCATGAGGACTATAGTAGGTGATGCAGTCCTCCTCGCCGTCGTCTGTGAAATTTTATCAACATATCCAGTCAGGATGGAACGAGCACAATTCTCCAACAACAGTTCTCAATATATGACAAGTGCTACGAGATAATAAATAGAGAGAATATACAAGAGTAATGGACTGTACATGAAAGTAGCATGGCAAGGTAAAAGCGATAAACTAGGACTAGAGCAATGGCAAGGAAAACTGATCATGTCATGTACAAGAGTCAAGAATCATACTATCTATGTGAGTGAATACTAACTTCGACATGTGGCCGTCTTGGAAACTTGCATAATGTTTATGGCCTTGTTAATCATACGTGGGATGTATGATTAGCACTCACAATCAATACTTGCACAATAGGGGTAATGACCACATATCTATACTAATACTACTCACCCCCCGCCCCCGACTGGTAGAGTGGATCCAAATAAGACACGTTACGACACGGAATTCTACGAGAAGGTAGCAAGTCTCCTCGAGAATCGGTGTCCATATATTGCACAAGAACTACAAGGGGGCTTGCACAAGATACACCAAGGTAACAAGAAATAACATCCCATGTCGGAATCCATAAATACCAATCCGTGTGACCAATATGTCAAGAACAAGTATATCTACACTAAGTACATGAAACATAGCAGTTATCGTAAATGAAAAAAATTATCAAAGAATGTACTCGCCTGAGATCCGGTGGAAAATGTCAACAGAGCCTGATACGGTGCCTCGAGGACCTAAATATGGAATGTTGATCAATATAAAGTTTTGAAAGTAAATGCAAGTCAAACTAAGTCAAATTAAGTCAAACTATGTCAACTAAGTCAAACTTAGTCAAACTAGGTCAAAGATTGACCTACAGTTGACTTTTGGTCAACTGGTCAACTCTGGTCAACTCATAATCCAATCTAGGTCAATGGTTGATCTATAGTTGACTTTTGGTCAACTGGTCAACTCTGGTCAACTCCAGTCTAATCTAGGTTGGATGTTGACTCTACGTTGACTTTCAGTCAAAATAGTCAACCTTGGTCAGACTAGGCCAAGTATCATATTTCTAACCAGTACCCACCAAGATATCCCGATTCTAACCATTACCTACCAAGATATCCCAATACCTTAGATACTAGGTAATACCCTTACCTTAGTAGTATTCTACCTTAGGCTAGTAGATAACTCACTAACCTAGGCTAATAGATCCTACTAATATCTTAGACTAGTATCTATCCATCTATCTTAATATCCTACCTACCTACGAATCCTTACTAATACCTTACCCTTAGACTATAGGTAATTTCCATTACCTTGTCAATACCTTAGACAATACCTTAGGATACTAACTTACCCTCTAAGATACTCACTTGTATCTTAGGATACCCACTTTCTCAATCCTAATACACTAACACTAGTAAGATACTAACTTTGTATCTTACCCCAAGATATCTAACACACTAACTTCTAGTATCCTAATCTCTAAGATACTAACACATGTAGTATCCTAACCCATGATACTATCATATATTATATATATATAAGACACTAACACTTATATACATCTACTAGCTAGGCTCCTGAACTCACAAACACACACACAAACATTGGGGGGAAACAGCTGCCTACTGCAGCCAATGGGACTGCTGCTGCTACAGCTCGGCACTGCTGCTACTGTAGCTCGGCACTCCTCTGCCTTGTGCAGCAGCTGCTGTTTGCTGCCCCTGACAGTTGTTGCTGCTATGGTCGCTGTTGTAGCTGTTGTTTGCTGCTACTGCCCTCTCTTCTCTTCTCTTCCTCCTTCACTCTCTAATCCAATCTCTCTACAACCCCTCTTCACACATATCCCCTCAATATAACCTCCTCTTCACCACTCGATAACTCACACATTAACACTACTACTCACACACACACACAAACACTCAACCAAACCACACTAACCAAAACCAAATAAGATGGCCATGATCCCCCCTCTCTCACATCACATCAAGACACCACACATATTTATATATAAATACTATATGAAAACAGCCCACATATTCAATATATACCAAATATCACATACCTACCTATATGCATGACTTGTAGGCCAAAACACATATATACCTATGTAGGAAACCATGTGAAAACCATATGGGACACCTTAACCATGTCTAAACTACCCACAAACATAATCAAAACTGAAATTAGGCTTCTAAATGTCCTATTGGGCATTTCTACAAAAACATGGTGTGTCACCCTTGAAATTCTTCCATGGGTGACACAAAACTCAATCCAACTACCAAATGAGGACTCTAATGAGCCTCTAAATCATTCCTAAGGGTGATCCTAACATAGGGGTGGGTTCCTATGGGTTAAAAACCACAAATATGATATGAAAAGACAAGATTATAGGAAGATATACCTATTGGGAGTGGTTTCTCAATGAACAACCCAAAGGATATGAATTCGACACGGACTCCTCTAGAAATGGACTCCCCTCCTTGCTCTTGGCTCCACTATCCTTGTAGGCTCCTTCTTCTTGCAAGAATGAGAGGATTTGGTAGAGAAAAGAGTAGATTTGAGAGAGAAATCAATAGGGTTTGCTCTCAAGTTGGGAAAGAACACCAAATTGGGGATGGAGGCTACTTTGCAAAATAAAAAGGAATGAAACCCCCTTCCTCTCTTGGTCGGCCATTAGGTCTAGGTTTGGACCATGGGGAATAGTCTAGTTAGCCCATATTAGGTCCACTTTTGGCTAATTAAGTGAATGGAAGAAGTTGGGGTCAAAAAGGTCAAAGTTCTAATCTCTAAATGACTAAACTTGTCATGTGGGATTATCCTAATTGTACTAGCCTAATGAGTTAAGTTTGTGGGCCATGCCTAGCTAAGCCTTGGGCTCCACTAGTGTCTAAGCTAACCGGGCCACTAACACAAGTCAAAACTAGACTAGTCTCAAACCCGACTAACTAATCCCCCAAAAATACAATATTAAATAAATAAATATTCACAAATATTAGAATATTAGAAAATGACAAATTTATCCTTATTTTATAAACATGTAGTGACAACATGTATCTTACTTGTCCGGTCTCTATTTCTGAAAAATACCTACCGGCATCACCTACTTTATTTGGCTGGCCTCGTACTTGATTTGCGTATTGGGATTTGGGTTCATTGTACTAGTCGGGTAGGGACATACTTGAGTAGACATGTAAATATTCCTAAACATGCCGAAACCACCACCTACTGGTCTAATCTAGAACGATAGTAGTCGCACACCTCACGTGCGATGAGCCGTACTACCCATAGTTGTTTATATGTTGTAAAAGGTATTTCAAAACACTAGTATAGTTATAGTCTGGCTGGACTCACTTTATACCTCTTTACTAGACTCACTATATATATTCCTGCTGAACTCTCTTATATTCTCTTGTTGGACACACTATGTATCTCAGTTAGTTCTCTTGTACTTTACAATCTGTATTACCATATTTCTTGATTCACTATGCTCATCTTTGTAGGTTCTAAAAATCAAGTTGCACCCATCAAATAAGTCATAAAAATCAAATTATGCATCCTTCAAGTGAACTGCGCAGAAGACAGATTGCGCAACAATTCGATTGCGTAGGCTGAACTGCGCACTCATCCAAATGCGCGAGCTGACGTGGCGTCATCATTACCTGACAGAGAATCAGATCTTCTGACAAATGACAGCACAGAGAACGAGGAAACTATTCGTTTATCGTGCAACACAACGCTCGAGGACAACTGTACATGTAGCACAATCGGCCAGACTCATCCCAGCGCGGTCCATCCCAGCGCAATCCGTAGCCATCGCAATTCAGTTGGCGCACTCCATCAATACAACTGACAAAGTACATGTGGCCTTCATGCCATCAATGACTCATTACGTGGTAACCATCTGTACACGATCATGCGCATTTCAATCAAATAATGCCATGTGTCCAATACAGTTGGCCCACGATCAAATAACTGCCAGCGCAGTCTGATGTCTGCGGGTCCAATGCAGCGCAATCCATCTTGCACAGTCCAGAATAACTAAAAAGTAGTTATTTCCAGAACTCTGTAAATACAGTTTCAAGTCCTTCCTAGGGGGATCACACGCATACAGAGATCAGAATCATCACTAGAGATCAGGAGTTCTTGCCAAAGTATTGCTGCAATCATCAGAGGCGACCGTCTTCAAAGTTCATATCGTCCAAGGGATAAAGCGATCGTCTTCAGATCGGATTCCTATAGTTGTACTTTCCCAGAATTCTTGTAATCTTCTTACAAAGTTTGTTGAAATAAAGATCAACTTTTGTTTTTGTAAAAAATGGCGACTCTGCTGGGGACGACTTTCCTCCGACGAGGAAGTGACAACTCAATGTGACGTTGTCTATCGGAAAGACGCAGAAGACGCTGGTCGTAAAGGTCAACCAGACGGCCTATGAAGTGACGATCAATTCCAGTACCACCCCTCGCACTGCAACAACTTCTGCCATAAGCAAAGTTCATCCAGTGGGGTCCCCAAGACTGCTGCGCAGTCTACTGCTTCTACTGCTCAGCCTGCTGCGCAGTCTACTGCCTTTGTTCCCAAGACTGCTGTCTCTGTTGTGCAGTCTGCTGCTACATCCCATGTGCAGTGTGCTACTTTCCTTGCCAGTGCACAACATACTTCATATACTGCTCTGTCAAAGTGTAAGACTCCTATTCCTCTGGCGCAGTTGCTGCAACCTTGCCTGCGCAATCCACTATTCCAGCAACCAGCGTGCAACCCAAACACTCTGGTAACAAGACTCCTGTTGTACAAGCTACTGTGACTGAGGCCAGAAGACTTTCTGCCAGAGTTACTCATGCGCAACCTGCCAGTGCGCCATCAACCCATGCGCAAACTGCGCCAGTGCAGTCTAAAGAGTTGGCCCTTTGGCTAATCTTTCCTTTTCTCACAACAAAGGAAAAGCCCTGCTCCTATTCTCAAGCACCCTCTTGCTCCTGCGCAATCCACTGGGGGTAGTCTTTTGACTATTCCTCCTCCTCCCCAGAATAAAGGAAAAGGCCGTTGGTCTTTTCTCAAACTTCCTCGTCCCACGACTTGGAAGACAACAGAGGGAAACGCTCTTTAGCTAACCCTTCTTCACAAGACAAAGGAAAAGGCCCTTTGGTCTTCTCTCAATCTTTCTTGGTTTTTCGTAGAGATCAATCTGAACGTGCTCCGGCACCAGTCAGTACAAGAACTCTCTCTCACAAGGATTCTTCTTTCCTCCTTGCCAAAGGGAAGTGTACTGATCAGAGAGGTATTCTGCCTACTCCGGTAGCAGAATTCCAAGCTCTCCCAACTCTCCAGATATCCCTTCAAGACAGAGAAAATTGTTGGTGTCTCAGACAGAAACCCCTGGGGTGAGTTTGCTGATCTAAGAACTTATCTCAATCGACCAACTTCGGTGAAATACAAACAGCCAATGCCAAAAACCAACCAGCATCAGAAGCAAACTTCCAGGATCAAAAATCCGGACACCTATGCCAATGAAATGAGTACTTCCCTATACACTCAAGGGACAAAACATTTGAAGAACCGGAACCATGTTCCAAATGTTGTCAAAGAACATGTCCCTCGAACTTCTTCTCGTCCCGTTGTTGTTCCCGATCTCCGAGAACACCTCAAGCAAAAATAGGACAACATCTCAACGCCTCCAGTGCAACCACTTGGACACCATTGTAATCACAAAGTGGTCATCAAGTGTTGTTGTCAGACAACAAGACGATCTATCTTCGATCGTTTGAACTTTTCAAATTCTGAACCTATGTCAGAAGATAAGACGAAGTTTTGTACGCTTCTGTCAACATAACTTCCCGAGACACTGGGGGTAGGAAGTGCTCCAAGCACGGCAAGCCTCGCAAGCCAAGCCAGCGGTATTTGGACCTACTTCAAGAATCCTCTGAAGGAGTATTCCAATACCTGATCCCGAAGCCGAGACACAATCGATCAAAGGAATCTTCAAGATCCTTCCGGTCATCTTCCTCTTTCTCATTCAGAAGATGATTCTTTCTCTGACTATGATGCATACAGTGAAAGTTCGGAACAGACAGTGTCCTCCACTGTACCTAGAGAAGTAACAGCTTATATTGTTACTGAAGATCCAGATGCTTCCAGTTCAGCTAGTCAAGAACAAAGAATAGCTGTGCTAGAAGACAAATTGAAGACCATGGCCGAAATGGTCGCAAGTATGCATTCTATCATCGTGGCCCCATACAGTGCCACCGACCGTACCTCCTGTAAATCCTAAAATCATAGCATCGTCGGTGCCTGTCAATATAGGGCTGGGGGTATCATCTCTTTAAGTACCTCCTGTACAGGTCCAACCTATACCCAGTCAATCAGGTGCTGAGGGTAGTGCTTACCACGCTGTTCCTTCCCCTAACACCGTGACTCAGCCTGCTCCTTCTACTTTAGTGGAAGATGCCAATGAAGCTGTCAAGCTCCTGCGCACTCAGTTCGAGGCCTTCAAAGAGAAGGACAACTTGCAGAGGTTGGGGATCAAGCAACCTTACCCAGTTGAATGGAAGGAAGTCCCATTTCCTCCGAAGTACAAGATTCCAACAATCTTGCTGTTTGATGGCAGCACTTCTTCCAATCAGTTTATTAACCATTTTGAGGTTATGACTGTCCAACTTCAACCAAATGACGCTCTTCTAACCAGAGTATTCGTCGGTTGTTTAGCCGGCGTAGCATACGATTGGTACAGAAGCTTGCCCGATGGTTGTATCACCTTCTTCTCTGGCCTAAAACAAATCTTCTTATAACATTTTATGAGGGGATCAATGAAATGACCATGTCAGCCCTCAATAAAATCAAACAAAGATATAATAAAACTGCTGAGAGTTTCATTTAAAGGTTCCGCCGGAAAGCTTTGAAAATGCCTCTTGGAACTTCGGCCGCTGTCACCATAGACACCTGCAAAGCAAATTTTTGCCTATTATCAGCATGTGGACGGGGTCAACTCAGTTCCAAGACTGGCCATCCTTCATTGTCAACGCTAAAGCAGCTGAAGTTAGTACCGACAAATTCAAGCAGCTATGGGTACAAATGTCTAACCCCAACCGGAATGAACACCAGACATCAAGTGGTGGTAATCGCCAGAACAACCGCAAGGGAAAAGAAACTTTGAATATCAACTTGAAGAACAAAGAATCTCTGGCGGTCAACGTAGCTCCACCTACGTCCACTTCTACTTCTTCAGTACCTCCACCAAGGGAACCTCATCCAAAAGTAGAGTACTCTTTTGACGAGAATGACACCATGAGCATCCTTGATTGCTTGATCAAAAGCAATAAGCTCCAGCTCCCAGATCCCAAGAAGCCTGATGAAGTCAGTAAGACTGATCATCCTAAGTACTGTGTTTATCACAGGTTCATTAGGCATCCCACTCGAGCATGTTATGTGCTCAAAGGCAAAATTCAAGAGCTGGTCAACGCTGGTATTGTCACTCTGCAGCAAGACGAGAAGACTGTTACCGCGAATATGGTCTCAGTTCAATTCAGTGACTTCCCGCCCCAAATGGTACAGCATGGTGTCATTCCTATCCCCAAAGCTACTCTTGAGATTGAGAATCTCCCTCCTCCACGAAGTGAAGGTCTCGTCCCCTTGTCTCTTGACAATGGTGAGATTATGTGGATTCATCCAGATTTGGCCTCGGAGTTCGAACTTCCCTCTTTCTCCAAGAAGAAAACCGCTCCAAAGGCAAAACAAAGACTTGCAATATGGTATCTTTTGACCCCATAGTTGACGAGGAAATCCTGCTGGGCACCAGATCAGGGAAAGCCTATCTAAAGGATTACCTCGAAGCTCAAGAGAATCCCGCTTCTTCTTCTGAGCCTGCTCCAGTACAGCCTGCTTCTACTGAGGATATTCATACTGCATCCTCACCAGTTGTAGAGCCCACTCCTCCCAAGCCGACGGTAGCCGACAGAGGCAAACAACAAGTTCGCTTTGACAAACCTTTGAAGAAGTCATCTCCTTCCGGACTTGAAAAGCCTTACAACTTTGATATCTTGGCTCAGTTAGCCAATACACCAGCCCGGCTGTCCATCTTCGAGCTCTTGCGCCTTTCTAAAGAGACTCGGAAAACTCTGAGTGAGGCTCTCATGCATGCAGAAACCTGTCTAGCCCTGCTAAAGAAGCCGAAAGCAGAGCCAGTCTCTTGCCTCCATTATCATAGTGTGTTGGAGTTAATTCCAAACATAACTTTCACACAGGATGACATGCTGATGGAAGACAACAGGCACGACCGTCCTCTATAATATACAGGATACGTCGACTCGATAAAGGTCGATCGTATTCTGATAGATCTAGGGTCTGCTCTCAGCATCATGCCGAAGACAATGTTAGATGCATTGAAGATCCCAGTGCATAGTCTCTCCAGTACAATCACCACCATCCTTGGGTTCAATTAGGGAAGGAGTGAACCTCTGGGCAAGATTCGCCTAAAACTCCAAATAGGCAACCTTCGCACAAAGGTGACCTTCTATATCATTGACAATCATGGTTGTTTTTACAATGCTCTGTTAGGGAGACCATTTCTGCATGAGCATAACATTGTTCCTTCGACTCTCCATCAATGTTTCAAATATGTTGATGACAATGGAGAGGTTCAAAAGGAGGTTGTTGATCTCTATCCTTTCAAAGGCGTCGAAGCATACTGCAACGATGCTCGTATGTACAAGGATGAATTCATGAAGGTAGTGCTGTCTTTGGATACTGAAGAAGAACAAGAAGCAGTGCCTAATGACACCCTCATCATTCATGTCAAAGGGCGTGTTTCTCGTCCTCAGTCCTCCAAGCCAATGTCTATTCACTTGCCAGTCCAGAAGCAACCAACTGATGATGGTCAAGATCAAAGGGAGCTCACCTCTTCTGTGCCACTTGTTATTGACTTACGTCGTAACAAGGAAAAAGGCAGCTCACCTCTTCTGAGCCACTTGTTATTGATTTATCTCATAACAAGGATAAAAGGGAGCTCACCTCCTCTAAGCCGCTTGTTATCGAACTCCGTCGTAATAAGGCCAATCCTCCTCCACGTTCTTCTTCTCCCCCTCTTGTAATCAATCTGACCAAGCCTGCTAAGGCTAAAGGTCCTGCTGTAAATATAGATGTAAAAATTAATGAAAAAGTATCTACTTTCCAGTATACTGATGTCATTTATCATGCTAAGTGCTATTTGGATATGTTAGATAGCTTTCAGTCATTTACAATGGGAGTTGTGCAGTCTCTTCAAACATAAGTCTCATTCGAACATCCAAAAGATTCATATCGTATTGTTCCCGCTCGAAAGAAAGTCGAGAGTCCAATACTTTTTAGTAAAGGACCGGAACAATAATTCAGCTATACGGATGATAGCAAAAGTAATAATACGCTACATCTTCAACTCCGTCATTATAGTCAGCAATCAAAAGACATCATCCGAAAATGGGTTATGACTTCAAGAATGGCCTCAACCACGGTAAAGGTAGAAGAACTCCTATCCGTACAACTGTTTCGAAAGGAAAGTCAGAAATATATTACAGCAGGACCAAAAGAGGTCTCGGATATGCTTCTTCTCCGGTATTATCCCCAACAGGCTCTGAATCCGATAGTGAAGAGCATTCTAACTCTTCTGATTCCAGATCATGGGATTCTGACACCAGCATTGGTTAAGTTCATCACTGACTGTATCTTCTAACATGGTTTCCGTCGAACTTCCAGAAGGCTATGACGAGGATATGAAGAAAATCACGAAACGGATCCTTGGGCTCAACGAATGGATACCCAATAGGAACTCCGATTCGAACAAAGAGAACCTCCTACTGAAGATTAATTGGTTCAAATTGATGTAGGAGAGAGCGGGTCACCTCGTCTAATATTCATCAGCAAGAACCTCCCCGAGGCAGATAAGCAAGAATTAATTCTTCTGATTCAAGAATACATTGACGTCTTTGCCTGGAGCTATGAAGATATGCCAGGTCTAGATCCCAAGGTTGCTACTCACAAATTGAATATATTGCCGAATGCAAAACTGGTCAAACAGCAAGAACGGTATTTCAAGCCAAAAATGATGGACGCAATCGACGATGAAGTCAAGAAGCTCATCGCTTATGGGTTTATTCGAGAAGAGCAACATCCAGATTGGATAGCCAATGTCGTCCCAGTTCTAAAGAAAACTGACAAAGTTCGAGTCTGTATCGACTTTCGGGATCTTAATGAAGCAGGTCCAAAAGATGAGTTTCCTCTTCCTATCACGGACGTCATGATTGACAACACCTGTGGATTCGAAAGAATATCTTTCATGGACGGATTCTCTGGATATAATCAGATTCGGATGAATCCTGAAGATGAAAAACATACTTTTTTTCGCACTCCTCGTGGAGTCTACTGCTATACTGTAATGCCATTTGGTCTCAAGAACGCTGGTGCAACATACCAACGAGCCATGAGTACCATATTTCGAGATCATCTGTGCAAGACTGTCAAATGCTACGTTAACGATATTGCCGTCAAAAGTCGTCTAAAGGAAGATCACATTCAAGACTTGAGAACTATCTTCAACCTCATGCGCCAACATCAACTCAAAATAAATCCCACCAAGTCATTCTTGGGTGTCTCTAGTGGCAAATTTCTCGGCTTCGTCATTACCTCTAAGGGTATACATGTGGATCCCGAGAAGATCAAAGCCATTCAAGAGATGCGTCCTCCACGCAACCTAAAAGAGCTACGAGGATTCCAAGGTCGACTTGCGTACATCAGGAGGTTCATTTCGAATCTGTCTGGACGCTGCAGACCATTACTCAACTAATAAAGAATGGTGTATCTTTCGTTTGGACCGAAGAATGTCAACGAGTATTTGATGACATAAAGCGGTATCTCATGAACCCACCAGTCTTGGTGCCACCAATCTCCGGCATACCATTCTTAATGTATGTCCGTGCTATGGACCATTTATTGGGTGCTTTACTTGCCCAAAAGAACAAAGAAGGCCACGAACAAGCCATTTACTACCTCAGTTGTACTATGATTGGTGCTGAACACCGTTATAGTCCGGTCGAAAAAGAATGCCTAGCTCTTATGTTTGCTGTTCAGAAGACTCAGCATTATATCATTGGCCAAACCATTCATGTCATATCCCGAGTTAATCCTCTTCGGGTACTAATGAAGAAGCCTAGCACACTCAATTCTCGGCTGGCTACATGGGCCATTCTGCTAGCCTAATATGATATGGTATATGTTCCACAAAAATCTGTCAAAGGTCAAGCACTGGCAGATTTCTTAGCAGCTCATCCTGTTCCAGAGACATCCAAACTATATGATGAAATTCCAGACGAGACTTTGGAATCTAATTCAATCTCTGAAGAATTTCCTACTTGGCGTCCATTCTTTGACGGTGCATCCAGGATTGGACCCAATGGTGCCATCGTCGCAGAAGTTGGAGTCGTCCTCGTTTCTCTAGACGGGTCAGCTATTCAAAGAGCCTATTCCTTAGATAAACCTTGCTCCAACAACGTGGCAAAATACAATGCTCTACTCATTGGCCTTCAGCTAGCTAAACAACTTAACGTCGAGTATCTTGAAGTCTATGGTGACTCTAAGCTGGTTGTTAACCAGGTTAGAGGGACTTATGAAGTTCGCCATCAAGATCTAGTACCTTACTTTGAAGCGACAATTAACATGGCTACATCATTCAAAGCCTTCTTCATCGAATATGTCCGACGAGCTTGTAATACTGAAGTCGATGCTTTGGCCAATCTTGCAGCTGTCTTAGCCATCCCTATCAAAAGACAACAGGTGGTGGTCATCTCTAATCGGGAATTGTTCTGCGTCGAAAATAATCGTAATATTGAGTTCAGTAATCTTACTGAAGCAAATGTTATCAGTGAAGATTGGAGAGCTCCCTTCATCGACTTCGTAGTTCATGACATACTCCCTGAAGATCCCAAGAAAGCTACGAGTATTCGTCGATGGTCTCTGCGATTCTACTACAATCAGACCACCAAAACTCTCTATTGGCGAACTTATGACGGTTTACTCTTGCGCTGTCTTGCTGGTGATGAAGCGAAGCAAGTATTACGTGAAGCTTACGACGGTGTCTGCGGAGCACATCAACCTGGTCCTAAACTACAGGATCATATCCGACGCATGGGTTACTAGTGGCCCTCTATGGTATCTGACGCCATTGAATATGCGAGGAAGTGTCGAGCTTGTCAAATCTACGCAGATTTTATTCATCAACCGTCGGAATTTCTTCATCCGACTGCTGCTTCCTGGCCTTTTGAAGCCTGGGGCATGGACATCATCGGTCCCATCAATCCTCCTTCTTCTAGAGGACATCGGTTCATACTGGCAATAACCGACTACTTCTCCAAATGGACCGAAGCTATACCATTGGCTGAAGTCAAGACCATCAGCGTCATCAACTTCGTCAAACACCATGTCATCTATAGATTTGGTGTACCTTGACGAATCATCCAGTTCGTTCATATCAGCAACTTGTCATCTTTGATTAAGTTGTCTATTGAAATAATGATATTCGATAAATATTTGCCACGTCCATATTACTTCTGAGCAGATATAATTAAATATGATTATTTTCCAAAATCAAGAAATATCATATCTTGCATCTCCTCTGAATATATTTTCTACCGCTATTATTTATATCTGAATAAGATATGCAATAAATAATAGAGCCACAAAAAATGTCTTTTTATTGATCAAAGATGAAAGACATTACAAAGATACATATTACAACACAAGAAGATACAGAAAATCTTTCTATTCAGTCGGTGGTTTCATCAAGTTAACCATCTGCTGCTTTAAAGATTTCAGTCGCTCCTCACGGGAGTCTATCACTCGTCTCCTAGCTTCCTCCATTCCAGACTTTTCATTAAAAGTCGGTAAGGTCACTGAGCGGCGGAAGATTTTAGCCTGATGAGTCGTGACATATTCATTTCATTCTTGAGTTAGAAGGTCCAGTCGCTGAGTGGCAGCTTGATGCTGTGTGACTTCATCTTCTAGAGTATGCTAAACCACTTTTAACTCTTCTTGGAGACGGGCAATCTCCTCTTGAAGACGAACAGATTTCGCTTTCAACTCAGCAACTTTCTCCTCCTTCTCTCCAGCAGCAGAGGTGGCTATCTCCATTTGAGAATCATATTCTGAAGCCTTGGCAGTATAAGTGTCTATAAAAGTCTGGAACTTAGCATTCTCAATGGCAACTTCTTGAGACATCCTGTCAAATTCAGCTTGTACTAAAGATTCTACTTCCCCTCGATTAAGATCCTTGTAGATCTTAACCGATGCTTCTAGCTCATCCAGTATGTGCTCAAGAAAAACAGCTTGAGCTTCATCTCCTTGACCTCGGATAGCATTGATCAAATAAGAGGTTGGGCTTCTAACAGTAGTGAAATCAACAACTTCTTACTCTAGTACCCTATCTACTAGGGGTCCCAATGCATTAAAGAATAGGTTGCTAAAAGAACTAATGATAAATTGGTTAGTTGCCAAAGCACCAGGGTAGCAGCTACTCCCGTTGATGATGAAGCAGCATGTGCCTGTGCAGATGGACGTTCTTGCACTTGAATAGAGGGTCTTTAAACAAGGAAGCTAAAGTAGAACTGGTTGCTCCTTCCGGTTGTTCTTCTGCAAGGACAAATGAACCTATCATTGATTGTTGTTATCATTAACAATTAATTAAAAAGAATCAAAAGATCAAAGGCAATCTTACCATGACTTGCCCCAGCAACAAGCCTTTTGTCTGTTGGTACAGATTCCAGTCTAGCAGAGGTAGCCTCAGACATTACTGCCTGCTACTTCGGTCTCAGAACCACCCGACAAATGTCGGCTACCGTTAGCGATAACTGTTATCGGCACTATATCAGTGCAAGGAGGAACCGGAGATGATTCGATTTCTATATGGATCAAAAATGGAGATGTCAGTTGTTAATCTATGAAAAGAAGATTAATAATTTTATTTAATACCTTTGGGATCAGCGGTAGTAGCTTCCTCCGGCGCTACTTCCTCACCCATATTCTCTTCAGGACACACATCCACCTCAACATCCTTTTCGGAAGCTAGTGTGTCTTCAACAGCTTCAGGAGAAATATGGACATCAATGTCCTCGTCTTGATTCAAGGTATCATCAATAGCCTCTATTGATGTATCTTCAGTGCTCATGCTATCCTCAGGTACTTCCTCGCTGGCAGTTGCAGCGGTATGATCAACATCATCTTGTAGACCGAAGTCGCAATCATTTAATGCTTCAATCATTAAACGATCCTCCTCTTCGCAAATTGTTCCTAGTGTAACAGGAAGCTGAGTAGTTTCTACCGCCATTGAAGGAGATCGCAGAGCTTCATGCTCCTCTTCTACAATATCCTCCCTAGGCCCTGTAGCCTCCTCTCTCTGATCAGATCAGTCCGTCCCTCCGTTCTGGACTAGGAGTCTCCTGCCTAGGCTCAGAGACAGGAGTAGAGTAGAGATGACATAGTAATTCCAGCAGCAGCGCTGGCCACCACCGAGGACAGGATCACCTTCTTTCTTTTCCTAAAAGCCAGTTTCTTTCGATGAAGAGGTCTCTCTGGACTCTCAACATTTACCACATCAACCCGCTGTGGAAGAGAAGTCGGTGTGGTCGCTTCTTCTCGGGTCGACTCGGCCAGTTGTCGAGACTGCGACCTGGTAGTGACTTTCTCTGATGGGTCTAAGAGGAGTTTCTTCTTTGCAACCGGAGAGGAAGGCTCATTAATCCTTCTCTTCCTCTCCCTGGACGGAGACTTAACAACTTTCAAAAAAATTCTTAGTGGTTCATTAACTTCCTCAGGGAAGTTAGCTTCCCTTGAGGCTTCCAAGGGATCATCCACTGGTTCATGTTGTTCATTATTTCCTGGAGCTAGCATAGCAGTTGCTCCTTTCTTCAAACGCGTCGCCTTCGCGAAGCTATCCACCAGATTGAAGTTCTCGGCAAAAGTATTTGCAGCTGTATAAAATAGTGAATATGTATATAACATTCTAGGGCTATGATCATTCTTGGTTGGCATCGAGAACACTGTCCTTGTGTCTCGAGCGTTGTAATAGGCCCATGCTCTGGCACCATCAATCAGATAACCCTTTCCTTGTAGGCAAGTTATAGCGTTGCCTACATGGAACTGGTCGTAACCAAGTTGACGAGCGAAGCGGCTTGGCAGATATGGTTCCAGATAACACTCCTCTTCAAATCTATATAACAAGTGGGATGGTCTGATTGTCTTCAGCCAGTCAAATGTCGCCCGACCTAACGGTTGTCTCCCAAGGTCAACTAAATTTGCCGACATGTGTTCATAACCGGCTGGAGGGGCAACGCAGTAAAAATTCCATCCCTTCCCAAGGTTCAGGGCACGTCTGCAGTCCTTCAGACTAATGTACACCCACTTGCTCTAGGAGAATCTCCGCAGAAAGCTACCGCCGACTGCTCCCATGTCGGGGTTCATCAAGGACGGATGGTGCAGAAGCAACCACCCGAATAAATAGGTGTAAGGCAACTCCAGTCGAGGGAAGTTCCCCTTTTCACCCTTCCATTTGATCATGGAGTCAACATAAAGACGAAGACCTGCATTCACTCTGCAGGTCATCGCTGACAGAAAATCCATCCGGTAGCCAAAGACTAACCGGACAGCAGCAAAAAGTATGCCGCGGTGGAAGCGGTCCACGGCACTTGCTCCGGGTACGATGAATCGACGGAGCCAGTATGTCAGGAAACCCGCTATCTGGGCTTCTCTTGACATGGACCTGTAGCCCATTCTTATAAAACTCTCGACAAAGTCTTCGGTCTTGAGTGGAGGGTATTGATGTTCATCATTAACTTTGATATCCATTTTCTTATTTTTTTCCATCAGTCTTATTACTTCACTGTGGCTGAGGGATTGGAAGAAAGTCGGGTTGCATGTGTCATGATCCTTAGTCTTTTTCTCAATGATATGATTAGAAAAAATAAGGCAACCACTTTGATGAATAACAGGTACCGGAAGAACCGCTCTTATAGTACAGGGAGCATATGTTGTAATGACATAGTAGTTCGTCGAAAACTGCCACCATCTCTGTATTTTCTCGACGTAGTCTATCTAACTCATCGTTTGTTGGAACATACTCCTCATAAGGGAAGTCTCCCATTGGTAGGCACAAGATGTACTTCATCTCATGGAGGGCTAATCCAATCTCCCCACAGGGTGTCATGAATGTCCCTGTCCTAAAATTATACCTCTCTGCCAAGGCCAGAAGCAGATGAGGGTTTGGAGGGAATCCATACACGGTAGCGTATACCGCATGATATAGTTCGATCTCTTTAAGCTTGTCTTCGAACTGAGCCAATATCCAGTTGGCTATACAGTTCCACCTTCTGTTGTCTGGGTTCACCAGACCTGTCAGCCGGATGTCCTGATCCGGGTATCTGTCCTCAGCCTTTGCATATTCATTAGCAAAGATTGGTGTCCTCACCGGCAACAGCAAGAAATAGTTCTCTGGAGGGATGCAGCCTGGCTTCAACCCTCTGAGTAAAGTGCTATATCGCTCAGAGGAGCTATAGAACATGTCTATGTTGTTTGGTCCTTTCTTGACACAAATCTTTCTTGTCCTTGCCTGCTGGAGGGGAGTAATATCCCAGTCCATCCTCCTGGGATGGCTTGCATGGGCATAATGGGCCAGAGGGAGGCATCTGGCAATATCCGATAATAGGATTAATTTCTCCTTTCTTTGGAAGAGTCTCTGTTCAACACGGGGTCTTGGCTGAGAACTCTCGTCAATAGCTTAGCTAAATAAGAACATCGGTTTCTTATGGGTAATAGCGTCAGCAGATTACAGGGGCTGTCCATTCATCAGACTTAACAAAGTCTCATTGTCCTGAGCTATCAAGATAGCTTGGCGGGAGGATGGCAGAGCGTATTGGAGAAAAAGTACATAAGACAAATCTTCTTTAAATTTCGGCTCAGCAAGGGACCCTGCAAATATTTATACTCTGGGTCCTCTCTGATGTTAACTGCAGAATTCAGTACAAGTAACATCAAAGATTCTGTCAACAAATTGTGCAAAGCATCAGATTACACAAACATCAGATTGCGCAAGCCTCAGATTGCACAACAATAGCTTCTATGCGCAAACTGTCCAGTGGTGCCAACTCATCCACTTGCGCAAGCCATCAGATTGTGCTGAATAACTTGCACAAAGCATCAGTTTGCGCTGGACAGCCTTGCACAAATCAGCAGATTGTGCTGACTTTTGCCAGCGCGTTCTAACCGATTGTGCAAGAAAATAGTCTTCATAAAAATAAAGACTATTGGGCTTGTGCAACCGAAACCTTAAACAGGGCGGCGCAGTATTACCAAATCTCTAAAAAGTGATAGGTACGAAGGATCAACAGTGTTAAAGAACCCTAAAAAGGGTCTTTCGATCGGGTTTACTACCTTGCAGTGCTGGGTGAGCAACTTCATGACGAGAAGGGCGCGGTGCAGCCCGAACCGAAGACTCGGCGGGGGGCTTGCCTTTCTCGACGGCAGAGCACTTTGGAGCCATTGAGATCGACGGGAAGAAGAAGAGTCAGGAAAGCTCGGAAAGTTTTCTCTTTCGAAAGTTTGAAAGCAAGTAAAGAATGGTAGAGAGAGAACTGAGAACTATTTATAGTTTTCTAAAATATACAAACTTCAGATTGCGTCGAATAAACAGGGGCTAATTCCTCCGATTGCGTAGACATGTCATCATATGCGCAACATGATTGAAAAATCAAAATTTAAAGTATTTCAAAGCTTTGACTATTTTCAAACTTTGAAAACTTTGAAGGGGGTCTTGTAGGTCCTAAAAATCAAGTTGCACCCATCAAAGAAGTCATAAAAATCAAATTATGCATCCTTCAAGTGAACTACACAGAAGACAGATTGCACAACAATTCGATTGTGCAGGCTGAACTGCGCACTCATCCAAGTGCGCGAGCTGACGTGGTCTCGTCATCATTACCTGATAGAGAATCAGATCTTCTGACAACTGACAGCACGAAGAACGAGGAAACTATTCGTTTATCGTACAGCACAGCGCTCGAGGACAGCTGTACATGCAGCGCAATCGGCCAGACTCATCGCGCGGTCCATCCCAGCGTAATCCGAAGCCAGCGCAATTCAGTTGGCGCACTCCATCAATACAACTAACAAAGTACACGTGGCCTTCATGCCATCAATGACTCATTACGTGGTAACCGTTTGTACACGATCATGCGTATTTCAATCAAATAATGCCATATGTCCAATATAGTTAGCCCACGATCAAATAACTGCCAGCGCAGTCTGATGTCTGCGTGGTCCAATGCAGCGCAATCCATCTTGTGCAGTCCAGAATAACTAAAAAGTAGTTATTTCCAGAACTCTATAAATAGAGTTTCAAGTCCTTCCTAGGGGGGATCACACGCATACAGAGATCAGAATCATCACCAGAGATCAGGAGTTCTTGCCAAAGTGCTGCTGCAATCTTCAGAGGCTACCGTCTTCAAAGTTCACATCGACCAAGGGATAAAGCGATTGTCTTCAGATCGGATTCCTATAGTTGTACTTTCCCAGAATTCTTGTAATCTTCTTACAAAGTTTGTTGAAATAAAGATCAACTTTTGTTTTTGTAAACAATCTTGCTACTATTCTCTAGTTGGTAACTGCTCTTTATATTCCTTGTCCTTATTTTATTTCTTACTCATCATGTACTACTTGCTACAACTGCTTTATAGTTTTTATCATTTAATTGGAACTGCTGTTAGAGGTGTACTTTGCTCCAATCCTGACTGGATATATTTTTTAGTTGACAAGCTCGAGGATACTTGCCCTACCTATTACGGTGCTCCTGAGACCCAATGAGTTGATTCCCCGGCAGAGTATCTTAGCCTTCCTAGATGGGTGTTAGTTAAATTGTATCACTATTGCTGGATTTGTCTCGAGCCTTGATATATTTGAGACTTGTTATATTTATTCGAGATACGTACTTATTTATAGAATTTTAGACTCTATTGTATTTGACTTACGATATTAAACTCTATTTCATTATTTCATCTTTTGTCTATTCATGCTATCATCTTTCTTAGATATCTGTGATTGAGTATATGTTCTAGATGATATATTATTCCTCGTGCAGAGAAAACATATTATATCCTATTTCTGTTTAGATGTTAGATATTACAGATGACCTATACAGTATTCTACTGTCGATACTGCGTCGTAGGCTGGACGTACCCACGTGCTCGTGTCCCTAAACTGGGTACAGGTCGTGACATCGGGGATGCCTTACACTTTATCGTATATGCTCTATATTTCTCGTTCCTTGTATTGACTGATTGAGACATAGATTATATCTTGTGATATCCTATGTGACTTGTATTGTAGCATGCACCCCTTGTCTAGAGACAGTCATGACCGTATTTTATTGTACCGGCATACTTCGTAGTGCATAGCTGGTCATAACATACCACTATTCCCCGTATTACGGTACTGGGATGTGACAGTTAAGTTGCTAACAAGATATGATGGTGGGTAGGGGTGAGGGTGTTCAATGTGGCACAAAAAAGATTCATATCCAAGCGACAACATTGGCCTCATCGTCTTTATTGCCATTGGAAGATTCTTACTAAAAGAGATAAATTATAGAGAAATATTCAACCAAATAAGAGTGCGAGAGGCGGGAGGAGGGGATGCACGAGGGTGGGGATCTCTAGAAGCAATACAAGGACTAATGCCATTATTAGTAGGCCCATTAGAAGAGAAGAAGATTAAGAAGAGAGAGAGAGAGATAGAGAGAGAGAATCATTCGAGAGAGAGGGAGGGAGGGAGAGATGATGAGCATATAGAGGATATTATAATTGCCAATAACAGATGAGTCAGCATTGATGGGGCATACTCAAAAGTGATCAACAACTAAGATTACCTAATAACTATAAATAGTCCATACCAAACCGGGAGACAACAAACTAGAGATCAAACTCAAATATATCGATCCGATTGTAACACCCAGTTTTCCAGATGAGGGTAATTTTTAAATTTTGTAATATTATTATTATTATTGATATTTATTTCACATTATAATTTTTGGTGATTTTTAATCATTTTTAAACTATTTAAAAACTGTTTTAAGTCGTGACTTGTGATTTTGATGTGCTGCTAGTGAAACCCGAGAGACTGTCTGACCTAGAGCCTAACCATGTCATTAGAGATATTTAATTATCATTTTTAGCGTAGGGATAATTTGGTCATTTTGACTTATTTGAATTATTTGATGATTTATTGAATTAGTAAATTCTAGTTTGACTTTGACTTGTTGAGACCTAGTGGACTAGCCTAGAAGCTAACCCTAGCCATGTGACCCTAGTCTAACTTGGATTAACCTACTTTTAGTCATTAGAAACTAATTTTGGAATAGGAGGACTAGTTTAAGTGAAATTATTTCATGATTTATGGTTTAATGAAATGACTTGTGATTTAATGACTTAATGACTTGTGACTTGCCCCATGGCCCATGATTTGACACCCTAACCCTAATTCCTTCCTTTATGACCAGCCACATAGGGATCCCCACCCTATATAAACACTTATTTATTAGTTCTTGACTTTTTATTTCATTCCAACACATAGGAAAAGAAAAGGTATTTCCCCCTTTCCAAAAAATTCCCATAAATTCATTTTAATTTCTTTTTAGTCCTAGTCTTTTGCATTAGGTTCTAATTTCTGTATATTTAATATTTCTGGAGGTTAATCTCAGTTTTGGGCTCATTTGGAGCAATTGGCCATCAAGAGGAACACCCCCCATTTGGAGCTTTTCCATACTTTTTGCACCTATAGGTAAAACTCCCCAAATTGATTTAAAATTTTGTTTTCTTTGTATTTAGGGCTAGATCTAGGAGACCCCTAGCTGTCTCCGAAATTTGGGTGGTTTTGTGTCCGTTTGGTGTCCGTATCGGACACGTGTCTTAGTGTATAATTAGGTGTATGATGAAATGCATCTTTTAACTTTTTGTTCTTGGTTTTCAAAACAAATTATACATTTGGAAACCTTATTATGTGTAGATTACATTGGTCTGTGTCTGAGCACGTATTAGATTGGTTTTCGTGTCCAAATTTGGACACGCACGCGTGCACGAGGCCCCGGTGCGCTGCCCTGCTCGGGTGTCATAGCAGACACAACACGGTGATTCAAGTCACGAATTTTGGTAGACACATTCTTCTAGTGACTGACATCACACCCATAAAGTTTTTGGGTTCTCGTTTAGTGTGCACGGAGAAAATTGACACGCACTGAAATTTCACACACACACGCTCGTGAAACTGTTCACTGATACGGTGTCCGTATCGAACGTACGCGTGTCATGGACACGTTGCAGACACACGAGCATGTTTCCCTATCCTTGGCGAACCCTAGGACACGAGCATGGGCTCTCTAGTGTCGTGTGTCGTGTCCTAGGTCACCCTGTACCCCTGCACGAGGCAGCCCAATGCATAGTTTCTGACACCAACTAATTTACATATTTTGACACATTGTGTCCTATTTTCTTGGACACGTTCTAGTCCCCTAGACACATGGAATATACCCTATGTTTGTACACACTTGACACTCACTCGCACTTGCACATCACTCGACCACAACTCACACACACGCACACCAGTTATTTTGAATATTGTTGTTTACACACTGTCTGACACTTCGTAGACACACGATATGACCTTGACACACCCTAGTGGGACACACATGCACCCTGACACTTGGTCGACCAGATGATACACCTGCACAACCTAATTACTGAACACTTTGAGTCCTAGGGGGCTCAACACATGTGCTCGAGACCCCCTAGGTACAGTCCCCTGACACTGGGTTACACCCCCTGTTGACACTATTTTTGCACCCATTTGGACATGTCTAGGGACACTTGTTGGACACTGATACAACCCCTAGACTCATGTATACACACATACACTGCTACAGGCTTTAAGTTTGGTTTTACCTAAGTTCAGGTTTAAGTTTTGATGTCATTGATTGGTAATATATGTATATCTATAAACCGATACATTGATGCCTTGTGCTGTGTATAGGTATAGGTCTGTGAGTATATTTCAGTAAATTAGGGAGGTTAGATATCAAGGTGTATGTGTGATCGGGCTTTAGTTCAGTTGTGTGTTAGAGTTTAAGGTCAGGAGTGTGAGAGGTGAGAAGGCAGCATATTGGCCTTACAGCTGCTTACCCTGTATTGACTTGGCTTGGCCTGGTTTTGCCATAGCAGGTCCTATTGTTCAAATTAGACAGGGGTTTTGAGATGTTGGGATGAGCAGCAGTTATGGATAGGTGAGTGAGTGAGTGCATTAGAGAGTTCAGTCCCTTCCTTCATGTGAAATATCATGTGCAGTCCTATATTTGAATGTTAGTCCAGTGCCCTAAGTTACAATATCAGTCCTTATATCCTTGATGTTCAGTTCTGAACATCCAATGTTCAGTTTTTGAACATCAATATGTTAACTCTTATTATAGGTGTTAGTATCTGCCTATCCTTGTTAAGTTAGTATTGAACTAACTGTTCAGACCCTTTATATGCATGTGCAGACCCTTAAAATATTGATGTTCATTTTCCATTGAATGGTTCAGTCCCTGTTCACCCTTACATATCAGTTGCCTCATAGCAGTCCACCATTGCATTGCATCAGTCCTCTCCTTTTTATTGAGTCTCATGGTGAGTTCAGTCTTGCATCTCCATTTAAGTTAAATCCCCTTTCATGTATGTGCAACCATATGCCTAGTTCACATTAGCCACTTGGTTCTGTCCCAACTTGTCTTAAAACTTAGCCTAGTACTTGATTTCAGCCTTTGTTTTTCTTCAAGCAGTCCCTACCTTTCTTGCAGTCCAGTTATTTTAGATGTTTAGTCCACAACCATCTAAGTTCTTATGGTTACTATAGCTTTATATATTGAATGTACATATAAGTCATGTATATAGGTGGTTGTCATAAATAGTTTAGGAGGGTTAGAGTGAAATTTATTATAAGAAAGTTTGGATTAGGGATATGTCATTATAAATGTATATGTGATGCCCTATGTTATAATATGGTTTATAGTTAGAGTTAAGAGTTAGTCCAATATAAGGTTTTGGTTAATACCTTGTTGCCTAGACATTAGCCTACTTATCATATTCCAAACCCTAGAAGTTGACCATTTACTAGGTTGACCCAGAGTTGACCCAAGTTTGACTTAGACCTAGTTTGACCTAGATAGTTGACTAGGTTTGACTTAGAGTTGACTTTGACCTAGCTTGACCTAAAAATCATGTAGTTTGCATAGTATCATTTATTTACCTTATCTTAAATACATTATAACCTGTACTACTCTATTTAGGACATTGTGACTCCGGTTCAGGCATCTGACGTTATACTTCTCTTTTTAGAGTATCAGGCGAGTACATTCTCTGATAGTTCTATCATTTATTTGCCAGTTACTGTACTTCAGTTCTATTTAGTTTTATGTGATTCTCTGATACCACACGTATGGATATTTCTGGATGTATGCGACATACTTACCATATTGTCTGGCCTCTATTACTGGAATCATTCTGGAATCATTACTAGTATCATCGTGTTTCGCTGGGCTCTCTCGATTCTCGTATCTTGTACTGGATTCACTTGTATTGCGGGGCGGGGAAATATTGAGTAAGGCATATAGACATACCCCAAATCTGGAATTTCCTAACTGGAATCTACTGGAAGCATAGCCATTTCTCCCTGCCTGTTCAGTGAGAGATGTGCCTGATACCTACAGCCGTTTACATGTCGATCTCAGTATTTTAAAACTCACTATTAGATTATAGCTGGTCTCACCTGGATTCTTGATCACTGACTAGAACCGTCTTGTACTGGATTCATCTTGTATTAGATTCGTCCCGTACTAGATTTACATAGGATTACACTTGGTTTACATTTACTGTCTGGACTTATCATGTTACTCTAGTTCAGCTAGATTTATTTTACAGTCTTCATTGCCATGATTCTGCTCTTGTTTAGTTACTTACTTCCTTGTATCTTACCTGTTTCTCTATACCATCACCTGCATATAAACCACCATGTTCATCAATAAAACTACCTATAACTGCTTTATAGCTCCCTGTCATTACTTGGGTTTTTTTGATGAGTTGTACTCGTTTCTGTCCTGACTGGACCTGTTAAACTTTTACAGATGATTGACCTGTGGACATATGCCCTACATATTATGGACCAGAAGATGGCTTAGCTACCTATGGCCCGACACTCAGGAGTGATCGGGAGATTAGCTAGTTGTCTTGTTTAGTTTTCAAGCTTTAGAACTTGAGTTGTATATAAATTGAGACTTGTGTAGTATTTGAGATTGTCTGAGATTATATTTTTAGTAGTTGGTTTATTGCTGTTATTTAGTCTAGTTATAATCTTTTGTGTTATCATATCGTGCTTAGACTGTGATTGAGATTACATTATCTATACCTGTCCTCCGTTCGGAGTTGATATTTTGACAAGTATATTATATAATTACGTGATTTGTTGGTTAGATAGTGACCTAGAACAACGTTCTACCGTCGATACTGCGGTGTAGGCCGGGCGTTGTTACGTGCTCGTACCCTCACAGTGGGTGCGGGTCGTGACACGTTTTTAGTGGTGGCTCATACAGGTCGAGAGTCGCACTAGTACGATATCGTGGCAGTACGGCAACTTAGTTGTACTGCTGCGAGCCTGCGATAGGATTGAGAGATAGTCTTAAACGGAGAGGTACTCAATCACAGTTATGACTACTTGAGAAGATTCCTGGGATGACCCTTGAGAATCTCATTATAAACTATCTTGAAATTTGATTCTGACAGTATCTGTCTATCTTCCTTGTTCATCGTTGAATTTGATTCTTGGTATTCATTATTGACTTGATTTTCTACCAAGAGAATATTATGGGCTAGGTTGCCTCAATCATGGAATCTAGAGTCTTCTACAGCCATATCAGCTGGTTGGGCGATGAGATAGAGTCTGATTTTGGATGTATTTCTCGGGTGTAGGAATTTAAAGTTTTCGCAGCTAAGCTAGTGGCAATCCAAAAATTTTAAATACCATGATTCTAGAGGTATGTACATTAGTTGTGGACTCTATGGATTATAGCAGCCATACTTACTGGTGTGACGAGGATTCTGGTAACATGGTTCTGGATAGACGGGTATGATTATCAAATTGCAGGATAGATACCATATAGATGGTACCGTATAATTGAGTGAATATCAGGATGGATATTACTTGAGTGTCATGGATTAGATAGAGGGAGCTAGGCCACCTGTAGCGCAGCACCGTGCCCCGTACCATCAGAGGGATATACCCCAGAGGGGTTGGACTTTTGTGCTGACAGTCGAGTAGACCGATGCTACGGGTGACGGGCTAGTAGGTATTCCTGTTCTTCTTTCCATCTTGTTGTGTGATTCCATTAGTACCTGCCAGGATATTGCTTGTGATTGCTAGGTAGTGTTGCTACCCTGTTCGAGACTGCAGAATCACGACCAGTAGGACTATGTTGCGTGTTATCTTCGACTTTGATTTGCTGGGGGTTTGACCTAGTAGGGGTACGATCATCTTAATTTCGATGACGAAATTTTTCTAGGGGGTAGGATTGTAACACCCAGTTTTCCAGATAAGGGTAATTTTTAAATTTTGTAATTATTATTATTATTGATATTTATTTCACATTATGATTTTTGGTGATTTTTAATCATTTTTAAACTATTTAAAACTGTTTTAAGTCATGACTTGTGATTTTGATGTGCTGCTAGTGAAACCCGAGAGACTGTCTGACCTAGAGCCTAACCATGTCATTAGGGATATTTAATTATCATTTTTAGTGTAGGGGTAATTTGGTCATTTTGACTTATTTGAATTATTTGATGATTTATTGAATTGGTAAATTCTAGTTTGACCTTGACTTATTGAGACCTAGTGGACTAGCCTAGAAGCTAACCCTAGCCATGGTGACCCTAGTCTAACTTGGGTTAACCTACTTTTAGTCATTAGAAACTAATTTTGGAATAGGAGGATTAGTTTAAGTGAAATCATTTCATGATTTATGGTTTAATGAAATGACTTGTGATTTAATGACTTAATGACTTGTGACTTGGCCCATGGCCCATGATTTGACACCCTAACCCTAATTCCTTCCTTTATGACCAACCAAATAGGGATCCCCACCCTATATAAATACTTATTCATTAGTTCTTGCCTTTTTTTATTTCATTCCAACACATAGGAAAAGAAAAGGTATTTCCCCCCTTTCCAAAAAATTCCCATAAATTCATTTTAATTCCTTTTTAGTCCTAGTCTTTTGCGTTAGGTTCTAATTTCTGTATATTTAATATTTCTGGAGGTTAATCTCAGTTTTGGGCTCATTTGGAGCATTTGGCCATCAAGAGGAACACCCCCCATTTGGAGCTTTTCCATACTTTTTACACCTATAGGTAAAACTCCCCAAATTAATTTAAAATTCTATTTTCTATGCATTTAAGGCTAGATCTAGGAGACCCCTAGCTATCCCCGAAATTTGGGTGGTTTTCGTGTTCGTTTGGTGTCCGTATCGGACACGTGTCTTAGTGTATACTTAGGTGTTTGATGAAATGCCTCTTTAAATTTTTGTTCTTGGTTTTCAAAACAAATTATACATTTGGAAAGCTTATTATGTGTAGATTACATTGGTCTGTGTCAGAGCACGTATTGGATTGGTTTTCGTGTCCAAATTTGGACACGTACGTGTGCACGAGGCCCCGGTGCACTGTCCTGCTGCTCGGGTGTCATAGCGGATACGACACGGTGACTCAGGTCACAAAATTTGGTGGACACGTTCTCCTAGTGACTGACATCACACCCATAAAGTTTCATGGGTTCTTGTTTAGTGTGCACGGAGAAAATTGACACGCACTAAAATTTTACACATACACACACACGTGCGTGAAACTGTTCACTGATA
>JANAVB010042430.1:0-52921 GCA_029216955.1 Iris pallida
ATTGCTTCATTCGGCTGCGAAGGGTACCTTGCTCTGTTCGAGACACACGCAAGAATGGTGCAGACTCAGCTAACACTTGAAGTCGTGGCAGAATTTCCTGATTGTTTCCTGACGAGATACCCGAATACCTCCGGACCGAGAGATTGAATTCACTATCGATACCTTTCCAGACGCTCGTCACGATCTCAAGGGCACCATACAGATGGCGCCTGCTGAATTGAAGGAACTCAAAGTGCAACTACAAGAATTGTTAGACAGGGGATACATCAGACCCAGTGTCTCACCATGGGTGCTCCGGTGCTATTTGTGAAGAAGAAAGATGGATCGATGCGGCTGTGCATCGACTACCGCGAGCTAAATAAAGTTACAATTCGGAACCATACCCGTTTCCTCGAATAGACGACCTCTTCGATCAGTTGCAAGGGGCGTCTGTATTTTCAAAGATTGATCTTCGCTCAGGCTACCATCAGTTAAAGATCAAACCAGATGATATTTCTAATCTGCATTTCGAACCAGATACGGACACTATGAATTCTTGATCGTGCCCTTCGGACTGACCAACGCCCCTGCCGCTTTCATGGATATGATGAACAGAGTCTTTCGGCCCTTTTTGGATAAATTTGCGGTCGTGTTCATCGACGACATCCTAATCTACTCGAAGAACAGAGAAGACCATGCAGAACATTTGAGGACAGTGTTACAGACTCTACGGGACAATCAGCTCTATGCCAAGCTGAGCAAATGTGAGTTTTGGATGAGTAGCGTGTCGTTCCTAGGGCACGTTATCTCGGCGGAAGGTGTGTTCGTTGACCCAAAGAAAATTGAAGCCGTAGTGGATTGGAAGCAACCCACGTCGGCGAGCAAGATCCGAAGTTTCTTCGGCTTGGCAGGCTACTACAGGAAGTTTGTCAAAGATTTTTCAAAAGTGGCAGCGCCTTTAACTCGGCTAACCCAGAAAGGAGTGGTATTCGATTGGACTGATGAGTGCGAGTCTTGCTTTCAAAATCTGAAGCAACGTCTCGTATCAGCTCCAATCCTTACACTTCCAGATGGCGTCGAGGGATTCCAGATATACAACGATGCGTCCGGATTGGGTTTGGGATGTGTGTTGACTCAGAGAGGGAAAGTGATATCTTATGCCTCGAGACAGCTTAAGCCGCACGAGAAAAATTATCCAACGCATGATTTGGAATTGGCAGCGATAGTGTTTGCATTGAAATTGTGGAGGCACAGCTTGTATGGAGTGGCTTGCGAGATCTTCACCGACCATAAAAGCCTGAAGTATATCTTTACTCAAAAAGATTTAAATTTGCGGCAAAGACGTTGGTTGGAGCTTATAAAAGATTACGACTTGACGATCGCGTACACCCCAGGAAAAGGCAATGTGGTGGCGGACGCGTTGAGTCGAAACTTTGTGGGATCACTCAGTGTTGACAAACGAATACTGGAGGAATTAGAAAGCATGGGAATTGAGCTCCAAATTCGTGGCCGAAATGCACAATTGGCTCAACTTCAACTTGAGCCGAGTTTGTTAGAAAAGATAAAGACGGCACAGAGGACAGATGAGTTCTTGATTAAGATTGGCAGAATAGTGGAAAAGGGTGAAGCCAGCGACTTCACCAGGCACGAGGACGGATCATTGCGACTCAAGGGGAGGCTATGTGTCCCGAAGGATGAAGAACTCCGGAAAGAAATCTTGACAGAGGCCCACTATGCCAAGTATTCCTTGCATCCGGGAAGTACAAAAATGTATAAAGATTTGCGCACGACCTTCTGGTGGCACGGCATGAAACGAGATGTGGCCCTCTTTGTCTCGCGATGCTTAGCGTGTCAACGAGTCAAGGTGGAACACCAGAGGCCCGGCGGGGAGATGCAGAACCTCGCGATCCCAGAATGGAAATGGGATCATATAACCATAGATTTTATAGTTGGCTTGCCGAAGATTCAGCAGGGGAATGATGCAATTTGGGTCATCGTTGATCGATTAACCAAATCTGCACATTTTCTCGCAATGAAAACCACATGGAGCGTCGACCGGTTGGCTCAGCTATACTTGGATGAAATTGTCCGACTGCATGGAGTGCCGGCATCAATAGTGTCGGATCGGGATGGGCGATTTGTATCGCATTTCTGGGTCAGTTTACAAGCTGCCATGGGAACACAATTGAAATTTAGTTCTGCATACCATCCTCAAACCGATGGCCAGACCGAGAGGGTGAATCAGATACTTGAAGACATGCTACAGCTTTGTGCTATTGATCTGAAAACTAGTTGGGATACTCACTTGCCGCTAGCAGAATTTGCCTACAACAATAGTTACCAGTCAAGTATACAAATGGCTCCGTATGAAGCATTGTACGGGCGAAAGTGTCGGTCTCCGATTTGTTGGGATGAAGTCGGTGAACGACAGGTACTTGGTCCAGAGATGGTAGAACAGGTCGTCGAGAAGGTTCGCATGATTTGGGAGAAGTTACGTGTGGCACAAAGTCGGCAGAAGAGTTCTGCGGATACTCATCGACGACCATTGGAATTTATGGTGGGCGATCACATATTTCTGAAGGTGTCACCGATGTGCGGAGTTATGTGATTCGGTGCAAAGGGGAAGCTAAGTCCAAGATTTATTGGCCCGTTTGAAATTCTTAAGCGAGTCGGCCCTGTCGCCTATCTGATCGCGTTGCCACCGGCATTGGATGGAGTGCACGATATCTTCCATGTTTCCCAACTACGGAAGTATATACACGATCCAAGCCATGTGGTAGACTTCGGTCCGCTAGGGCTAAGAGCTGACTTGTCTTATGTGGAGGAACCCGTGCAGATCTTGGATAGGAAGGATAAAATCTTACGGAACCGAGTTGTTTCTTTGGTTCGAATGCTTTGGCGAAATCATTCCGTCGAAGAGTCGACATGGGAACTTGAGGCAGAGGTGAAGGAAAAGTTTCTTTCGTTGTTTGACCTAGGTGGGTTTGTGTTTAAGTTTCGAGGACGAAACTTTTTGTTAGTGTATTAATATGTAATGCCCTGAATCCGTTGCGGAGCACGGTACGGGCTAGCGGCCGAATGGTCGAGTCGGATGAGAATTGGGGAAACTTTACCAGGATCGCGGGATAATAAATTGAGATCCTTTCCTCGTTATGGATTGGACTCTTTTGAAATGATGCCCAAGATGCAGTGGCGCACGTCTTGGAGGAAGAGTTCTATATAAGAGTCGCTTGCCCCGAGACCGTTGCCCTGCTGGTTTTCGATGTCGCTTTTGCTGTTGGCTTTTGTGTGCGTTTTCATGATTGTTTTCGATGAATGTTTTCATAGATTTACATTCACCGTCTACGCATTTCATATCGAATAACTGAGAGAAAGAGAAGAAGTATGCTGACCAGATGTTGGTGCCAATGCAGGTGCTAACACGGTGAACCTAGGGTGACGTTGCGTGGAAGACCTCTTTCTCTCCATAATTCACCAACAAGTGAGTGGCTTTGATCCTTCGACGATCCTTGATCTTCGCGCATAACAATGGTAGACTTGTTATTGCATTCGGTGCTTAATAAAAGATGCCTAGTAATAATATGGGAAAGATAATGAAAGATAAATTATCACATGGCTAGGCTTATGTTGTAAATCGAATGATGCTCGTATACTATATGAATTGTTTAACAGGTGATGCAAAGACCCAAGTATTGGGCGGTAAGTATATCGGACTTCGGTTCGAAAGAATGAGTTAAACATGAATAGTCCCGTGGTTGGATGAACGAATATACGAGCCTATGGCTCAAAGTAAGATGGTAAGATGGCAAGTTGGAAAGATGAGAAAATGGCAAGATAAAATGAGAACTACGACTATGTGTGGAAGATGCTATTATCATGCATGTCATGTCCCTTATTAGTTAAGTTGCATTGCATGCATGGTCATGGACAACTTGTATACAAGATAGTTCCTCGAACGGTACTTCGAGGCCACGGAACCGATTCGGCCTAGGAGGAACGCCGTGCTGAAGTAGTAGCACAGTGCTGAAGTAGTAGCACGGTCTTTCGGAAACCTTCCGGATGGGCTAGCTACCCACCGATGAAGGGGGGCCATCCGACCAAGATGTCCCAGATGGCGTGTAGTCAGTGACCTTCATATAGACAGGTGGCATGTGGTATTCATAAATATGTACAGGGATGGCTATCGACCGTGGGTAAGATTCACCAAATTGGTGATCAATATGAACTGCTTATGTTAGATCAACATGAATTGCTTATGTTTCTAACATCACTGTATGCTCCTTATATTTCTCATCAAATATATGAATTGTTAATGGACCCTAAGGCAAGATAGAAAGAATACAAATCAATAGTGAACATTCATGTAATTTTACTACTGTTGATTTATGGTGAGATTGGTTACGGTTGCTCACCAGTACATATGTGGCAATATACTGACCCTCGTCTCCACAGGTGCCGGGAACTTAGTGGATAAGCATAGACGCTGAAGGCTTGCTGTCCGACTCTTTAGAAGCTTCGTACATCTTGAAGTTTCCACTTGAAGAAGAATGCATTTTGCTGAAGGTGGTTATTGCCGTATTATTAATAAAGGGATATGATGTATGGAACAAGTTGTATCTCATTTCAATATTTTTGCAAGTTGTAGCCAAGTTTGGCCTTTCATCTCGGCTGTTTGAGAGCCTTATGTTTATGCAATGTAATTTCAAAGATATCAATAAAGAACTTATTTCAGATCATATCTGTGTTGCCAAAACTTCTTTATCATCCGCTGCGAATCTCTATTCAAAAATGCCTCTTTTATAAAAGGAACACGAGCACGCCTTGTACAAGTACAATTCCAGACTTGTACGGCATTACGCCTTAGCGAGGACGAACGATTCGGCGTGAATCTAAGCGGAGGCGAACGATTCCCGAATCGGGGGATGACAGCTTTGACCAGAGGCGGTCATCCAGGGAACAGCGCGGCCAACAGCTTCAAGCGCTTGAACCCTCCATTCTTTGACGGTAGTGAAGATGCTATCGCAGCAGATGCATGGCTTCAGGACACAGAGGTGGTTCTAGAAGCAGCCAAGACTCCAGAGAATGAGAAGGTAGCCGTGGTGCGCCTGCAGTTGTTAGATCTTGCCCGCAGCTGGTGGACAGCATAGGCCGTTGGATTAGCAGCACCTATTGCTTGGGCAGTGTTCAGAAAGAGATTCCAGACCAAGTATTTCGATGCCGTGGCTCGGTATGATCTGCAGACTAGGTTTACCAATCTGAAGCAAGGAGGCAGGACGGTCGACGGATATGCGGCCGAGTTTTCTAGACTCAGTCGGTTTGCTCCCACCCTGGTGGCAACCGAGTATGATAGAGCCCAGCGGTTCCAGCAGGGACTTCACTTGGAGATTTTGTTGGCAGTTGAGCAGTTTGAGCATCAGACTTTTGATGCAGTCTTGAGAGCAGCCCAAAGGTATGAGTATACCTCCCAGAGGATTATGGATAGGACCAGAGGTCGAAAGAGATCTCACGGCCAGATGAATCAGTCTTCAGCACCGGCCCCGGCAGCCAGGGCTTTAACTATTGGAGCTCCGAGGCGAGCGGCCTCAGTAACGTCGGTTCAGCATTCCACTCCGACGTACCCTCAGCAGCAGAAGCAGAAGCAGTCTTCCGCAGTGGGATGTTCTCATTGTGGGAAGCCAGGCCATGTGGTGGCAGATTGTCGCAGGGCACAGGGATTGTGTCTGGCTTGTGGAGCACCAGACCATAGGGTTGGATCCTGCCCGAATAGGGGTAGTTCATCATCGTCCAACCTTTCTAGCTCTTCGGTGAGAGGGCCAGCACCGTTCCAGCAACAGCAGCAGTACCCATTGTCGAGGCCCTTGCCGCCTCAGACCCAAGTGTTCCAGCAGCAGAACCCCCAGCAGTATGTTCAAGCCCAAGCCCAGAGTCAGAGCAGACAGCGAGGATTTCAGCAGAGGGGACCAGTACCCCGAGTGCACGGTCAGGCTATGGTAATGACCGTGGAGGAAGGATTGGCACCAGGGGAGGTAGTGGCAGGTATTATTCTCGTCAACTTCTTTCCAGCTTCAGCTTTATTTGATTCTGGTGCATCGTATTCTTTTATGTCTACACGATTTGCGACACGGGTAGGATTGGAGCCCGAGTCATTATCAGTAAGGCTCAATATACTTACTGGTAACGGACTTGTGGGAGTAGATAGAGTGTTTTCCTCGTGTCGGATCGTAGTTAGCGGTAGAGAGTTTTCCGCTAGATTGATAGAATTCCCGATGGTCGATTATGATGTGGTCTTAGGGATGGATTGGTTGAGGAACCAGTATGCTAGGATAGACTGCCACCTTGGCAGGGTTGTTTTTAGCATTCCAGGCGAGCCAGAGTTTTCTTTCTCTCGAGGTGAGGTTGAGTCATCTCCTCCAGTATTGCGGATGGCAGTAGCAGCAGTTCAGTTGCCCAGGATAGTGGATGAGTTCCCAGATGTTTTTTCAGAAGAGCTTCCAGGTATGCCTCCGGAGCGGGAGATCAAGTTCACTATAGACTTGATTCCCGGAACAGCCCCAGTGTCAGAGAGAGTCTACAGGATGGCACCGTCAGAATTGGAGATATTATGTAAGATGATTGAAGAGCTTAGAACCAAGGGATTCATTCGTGCTAGTGGATCGCCTTGGGGAGCCCCGATGGTTCTTGTGAAAAAGAAGGATGGTACGTCCAGGTTATGTGTTGATTATCGTACCTTGAACTCAGTAACAATCAAGAACAGATACCCTCTTCCGAGGATAGATGACTTGTTTGATCAACTCAAGGGGGCTTCAGTATTCTCGAAGATTGATTTGCGCTCAGGTTATCATCAGATCAGAGTCAGAGAGCAGGACATCCCGAAGACAGCTTTTAGATCGAGATATGGGCATTGGGAGTTCCTTGTTATGCCTTTTGGAGCAACCAATGCGTCGGCAGTATTCATGGACCTCATGAATCGCATCTTCATGCCTTACTTGGATCAGTTTGTGATCGTATTCCTAGACGACATCCTGGTCTACAGTAAGAGTGAGGCGGAGCATGAGCAGCATCTCCGTATAGTTCTTCAGATCCTTAGAGAGCACCAGTTATATGCCAAGTTCAGTAAATGCGAGTTCTGGCTCGATCGCATTTCGTACGTGGGTCATATTATCACTCGAGGAGGAGTTGAAGTGGATCCCCAGAAGATTGTGGCTATTGAGTCATGGCCAGTGCCCAGTACAGTTGCAGAGGTTCGTAGTTTTCTTGGATTGGCCGGCTACTACCGGCAGTTTGTTTCAGATTTTGCTCGGATTTCAGCGCCATTGACCCAGTTGACCCGCAAGGATGCGCAGTTTGCTTGGACAGCAGAGTGTCAGAGTTCTTTTGAGCAGTTGAAGCGAGGCCTGATAACAGCTCCTATTCTTACGCTTCCAGATGGGACCGGAGGATTCTCAGTGTACTGTGATACTTCAGGCAGAGGTTTAGGATGTGTTCTGATGCAACATGGGAAGGTGATAGCTTATGCATCACGACAACTTCGTGATCATGAGAGGAATTACCCAACCCATGACTTGGAGCTGGCAGCAGTGGTGTTTGCACTTAAGTTGTGGAGGCACTACTTGTATGGAGACAGGGTAGAGATTTTCACCGACCACAAGAGCCTGAAGTATGTTTTCACCCAGAAGGATCTTAACATGCGTCAGAGAAGGTGGCTGGAGCTTCTTGTGGATTATGATGTCAACCTGCAGTATCATCCTGGGAAGGCCAATGTCGTAGCAGATGTATTGAGAAGGAGAGCCAGAGCTTATTTCCTAATAGCGCAGCCAGAGCTGTTAGCAGATCTTCAGAAGATGGGTATTGAAGTTATTCTCCCTTCAAGTGTGGCATTGATGGCCAGTATGCAAGTTCAGTCCACTATAGTCGAGAGGATCCGGAATGCGCAGTCGGCAGATTCCAAGCTTCAGCGACTCAGAGCCGAGTGTGAGGCAGGACGAAGACCAGAGTTATGTATTCATGAGGATGGTACACTTCGACATGGTAAGCGTCTTTGTGTACCCAGCAGAGATATCCGGCAGGAGATCATGTCAGAAGCGCACAGTTCGTAGTATTCCATCCATCCCGGCAGTACGAAGATGTACCGTGATATCCGACAGCATTTCTGGTGGAATGGCATGAAGCGAAAGATAGCTCGGTTTGTCTCTCGGTGTTTGGTTTGCCAACAAGTTAAAGCCGAACATCAGAGACCGGCTGGACTTCTTCAGCCCTTGCTGATTCCAGAATGAAAGTGGGAGCATGTGACCATAGATTTTGTGACTGGACTACCTTGGTCCCCAGCTGGTAGAGATGCTATCTGGGTTATAGTTGATCGGCTCACGAAAGTAGCTCACTTTCTTCCATTCAGAGTTGGTCAGTCGACAGCTCAGTTAGCAGAGATGTACCTCAGGCAGATTGTCAGATTGTACGATATGCCAGTCAGTATCACCTCGGACCGAGATTCAAGATTTACGTCACACTTTAGGCGTAGCTTGCAAGAGAGCTTGGGAACTCATCTCCAGTTTAGTTCAGCATATCACCCGCAAACAGATGGCCAGTCGGAGCGTACGATCCAGACTCTTGAAGACATGTTGCGGTCTTGCACACTTGACTTCGGTGGTTCATGGGAAGATCACTTGCACCTGGTGGAATTCTCGTACAACAACAGTTTCCAGGCCAGTATCCAGATGGCACCGTTCGAGGCACTGTATGGTAGAAAGTGCAGATCCCCGCTAGCCTGGGATGATGTTGGAGAGAGACAGATGCTCGGTCCAAAAATGATTGCCCAGACAGTTGAAGTGGTCAGGCGTGTCAGAGATCAAGTTCGAGTTGCCCAAGATCGCCAGCGTCATGTATTCCTGAGGATTTCGCCTAACCGTGGCGTCATTCGTTTCGGCATACGGGGCAAGCTTAGTCCTAGGTATATAGGACCGTTTGACATTCTGGAGCGAGTAGGAGATGTATCCTATCGTCTCGCTCTTCCACCGTCGCTAAGCGAGGTACATGACGTGTTCCATGTATCCCAATTATGACGGTATATCCCGGACCCGAGCCACATCCTGGATCATTCGGAATTGGTTGTTGGTACCAACCTTTCGTATGAGTAGAGGCCCGTGTCTATATTAGACCGGAGAGAGAAGATCCTCAAGAACCAGACTATCAAGTTAGTCCGAGTTGCTTGGGGTCATCACTCTTTGGGGGAGTCAACGTAGGAGCGTGAGGATGATATCCGATCGCGATATCCCGACTTGTTTGACTCATGAGGTATAATATCTTTCTTATGCCTCCTGCATTCGATTCCTTGCTTGCATGATTGATTGATTGCCTAGTATAGCTTGCTTGTTATTAATGTAGCTTGTCGTTGCTCCTCTAGCCTCTTAATTAAATTCTGAGGACGAAATTCTTTTAAGGTGGGTAGAGTTGTAATGCCTGTGTTCGTACGTATTTGGGATACGTATACGTATTTTATTCTGTATTGTATGATTCCTTATTTAGCTCTCGGCTTGGTTTAACTCTCGGTTTGGGTTGGCTTGGTTCGGCCGGCCCAATGCTTGGTTCATCATGGGCCAAGGGTGGAACACCTTAGCCTATGCTTCTCCTTCATTTTTACTACAATCCCCCTCTTTATTATCCCCACCAACCTTCTCTCTCCCCCATAATTCTCATTTACTTCTCTTTCCCCCACCATTACTCTTCTCCACCAACCAAGAACACCATAGGCAAGTGCAACTTGCTTCCACAAGAGAACCCCTTTTGATGGTTTCATTAGCTTCTCCTCATGATTCTAAACTACATTAGAACTTATCATTTTCCATTTTGAGGCTTTAATTCTTGTAGATCTAGAGTCTTGCTATTTTCGGATTTTTGGTAGTTTTGATCTATCAAACTTCCTTGTTTTTAAGTTTTGATGGTTCCATGTTGTAGAGAATTTTATTCTACCCAATTTTGACCTTTGAAAAGTTGGATTCGGACTTGTTTTGACCAAGATATGGACTGTTGAAGCTTAGATTCAACTTTAGAGTTCTTGCTGTTCTTGCCATTTGGAGAAGATAGTGAACAGTGAGCTAGCTTTTTAGCTTACGCCACTGAGTTGTACGCTGCTCTTTAGCGAGCGTACGCTAGCCTTGGTACGCTGCTCTTTAGCGAGCGTACGCTAGCCTTGGTACGCTGCTCTTTAGCGAGCGTACGCTAGCCTTGATACGCTGCCTGTTGGCAGCGTGTCTTTTGCGTATGCTAGCGTGAGCGTGCCCCAGACCCTTTCATACGCTAGCTCAAGCGTACGCAGTCTTGAGCGTACGATAGCTTGAGCGTACGCTGACCTGTAGCTTGAGCGTGCCCTTGTGTACGCTGACCCTTGCGTACGCTTTCCATTGGAAGTGTATGGACCCTTGGTACGCTCGCTTGAGCGTACGCTGACCTGTAGCTTGAGCGTACGCGTGCCTTGGTACGCTAGCTTAAGCGAGCAAGGTGTACGCTGGCCTGAGCATAGTTTGACCTGAGCGTATGGCCTTTGGCTGACTTGGTCTCATGTCAGCGTGTCAGATTTGGTTTTATTTTTCTTAAGCTTGGCTCTTTTATAGCCCTGTATATTGATAATTGCGAATTTACTCGATATGTTTGGAATTGACAATTGAGCATGACCTGATAGTGACCCGTAATGGTGCACTCCTGACATGAGTAACCTGACATGACCTGATAGTGGCCCGTCGTGGCGCACTCCTGACAAGTACACTTGACCTGATAACCTGACATGTTATACCTTGATAAGCTGTTGCGACGGCTACCTGACATGACATGACCTGTATAATAACCTGGACACCGTGGGCGATTGTGCTTGTATAAATAATCCAGTCTTGTCTTACATCATATCTAGGAGGGGACTCCTGAGTACCACGGTCAGGAGTACCTATTGAAATAAACTAAGGGCTAATAACTAGATTAATACATTAGTCATGAAGAGATTTCCCAGCTACAGACAATCCCGTTACCTGGGCACGCCTTGGGATCTGTAGCCTGCCGTCGAGTAGGGCACATTTCCAGCACACTGTCATGTGTTGTACCCTTCAAGCTACCTAAGGGTACATTCGTTTCCTGGACGATGTACCCACCTGAATTCAACTCTAATCTTTTAACCCGGGGAACCTGGATGGTCTGCAGGGCTTGTGGCTGTGGAACAATCTCACTGCATTTTGTTAGTAATTAGGCTTGTGACAACCCTAGTTAGTTAAAGTATCAAGCCGCAATTCTTGCTTGGCCGTGAAGTGATTGGATGGAGTTTAACCAGTCTAGTCTTGCCCTGATCCTGCTCCAGATTATTGAATGACCAGAATGCTTGTATTTATGTTACCGATAAATGGTGAGAATTCTAAGCTCTGTTTAGACGAAGGGTTACAACCCCGGTCCTTGTTTGGTTTACGGGTTGTAACCTGGTTATCTGAATAGTTCCATGGTTATCTCGTCGTATATCATCCTGGTATATTTTCTTTATTTCCAGTTCTTACTTTATTTATATCTTATGTTGATTGCTGGTTTTGGTTCTTAAGTGAAGCCTCCTTTGTGGCACTTGCTCTTTCTGGGGTCTGACCCAGCTGGTTTTGTGTGGCCAGATTTCGGAGCAGCTCCAGAGGATCTACCGACCTTCCAGCCAGATGGTGGCCACTAGACGGAACCCTGGCAACGAGTGGGTTATTTTTGGCTCTCCCACTCTATTGTAAAAATATTCTTTTGAGGCGTTTAGCCGACGAGCACCTGTTTAGCTCGATTGCACTTACTTACTGTCTGCCTACGGGCTGTAACATGATTAACAGATCCTAGGGTTGATCATGTATGACTAAACTCTTGGTAGTCCTGACATTTTGTAATGACTAGCTTCATGATCAACTGAATATGTAATGTTTAGGACGCCTTACTATTGTATATTTAATGATCATACATCTTGTGACTTTTACTTACTTGCTTGTGATTGAGACACTAGGCTTGTTCATGACCTTAAGAGACTGTTGGCTTGTAGATAAACCCTCATGTATCTAGACAGCCGTGACCGTATAGCGAGATGGATTCTATTTCATATACGTAGCTGGCTATGTCTGCCCCCGTTCTCCAGTATTCTGGTTCTGGGGCGTGACAGCTGCTGGGATTACTATGTCATCTCCTACTCCTGCCTCTGAACCTAGTCCAGAGCGGAGAGAGGAGACAGAACAGAGAGAGGAGGCTGCACCGAGAGAGAAGGCTGCAGAGCCTAGGGAAGATGAAGCTTCACGATCTCCTTCGCCAGCGGTAGAAATAACTCAGCTTCCTGTCACACCAGGAGCAGTCCGCGAAGAGGAGGATCATCTAATGATCGAGGCCTTAAATGACTGTGACTTCGGTTATCAAGAAGATGCTGATCATGCCGCTGCAACTGCTAGCGAAGAAGCTCCTGAGGATAGTGAGGAGAGTACATCATCAGAAGCTGTTGATGAGACACAGAATTCTGAAGAGGATATTGAAGTCCATATATCTTCCAAAGCGGCTAATGACACCTTGGATCCTGAAAAGGATGTTGAGGTGCAGGTATCTCCCGAAAAGATTACAAATGAGGAAGTGGCCCTGGAGGAAACTCCTACTGCTGATCCCAAAGGTATAAAATGAAATTATCAATCTTCTTTTCATAGATTAATAGCTGACATCTTTATCTTTGATCCATGCAGAAATTGAATCTTCTCCAGCTCCTCCAGTGTGTACGGATATAGTACCTGTGACGACGATAGCTAGCAGCAGTCATCATTTGTCAGGTGGCTCCGAGGCAGGTAGTAGCCAGGCAGTAATGTCTGAGGCTACTTCTGCTAGACTGGAATCTGGGCCAGCAGATGAAAGGCTTGTGACTGGGACAAGTCATGGTAAGATTGCATTTACTTTTGATCTTTTCAATAACTACAAATGACAGACAAAATGATAAAGTTTATCTGTTTTTGCAGACGAACAACCGGGAGGAGCGACCAGCTCTACTTTAGCTCCCTTGTTTAAAGAGCCTCCCATCCAAGTGGCTGAACGTCCTACTGCTTCATCATCAACAGGAGTCGCTGCTACTCCGGGAGCTTTGGCCACCAATCAATTTGTCATCAGCTCTTTTACCAGCTTTTTCTTTAATTCTTTGGGACCCTTAATAGATAGGGTGATAGAGAAGGAAGAAGCTGATTTCTCTACAGTTAGAGGTCCAACCTCTTACTTGATTAATGCCATCCGCAGCCAAGGGGATAAAGCTCAGGCTACTTTCCTTGTGCATATATTAGATGAGTTGGAGACCTCAGTTAAGAGCTACAAAGAGCTAAGAAAGGGAGAGGTAGAGCTCCTGGTGAAAGCTGAATTTGAACGGATGTCTCAAGAGGCCGCGGTTGAGAAATTTAACTTCCAAATTCTTTTGGATACTTTCACTGCCAAGTCCGCTGAGTATAACTCCAAAGTAGAAACAGTGGCCTATGTTGCTGAAGAAAAAGAAAGAAGAGTTGCTGAATTGCAAGCGGTAATTGCCCGTCTTCAGGAAGAATTGAGACTTGCTCAATTAACTCTGGAGGATGAAACTACTCAACATCAAGCTGCAATTCAACAACTTGGTGTTCTGACTCGAGAGAGAGATGAATATGCTGCAGCTCACCAAGCTGAAGTTACTCGCAGACTAGTAACCCTACCAACCTTCGATGATAAATCTGGGATGGATGAAGCTAGGAAACGAGTGATAGAATCTCGTGAATAGTGACTACAAATCTTGAAGCAGCAGATAGCCAATTTGATGACACCACCGGCTGAGTAGAAAGATCTTTTGTATCTTCTTGTTTTTTTTTCATGATATGTGTCTTTGTAATGTCTTTCATCTTTGATCAATAAAAAAGACATTTTTGTGGCTCTATTATTTGTTGCATATCTTATTCAGATATAAATATTAGCGATAGAAAATATATTCAGAGGTGCAAGACATGATATATTTCTTAATTCTGGAAAATAATCATATTCAATTATATCTGCTCAGAGGTAATATGGACGTGACAAATATAATTTATTGAATATCATTATTTTAATAGACAACTTAATCAAAGATGACAAGTTGCTAATAAGAACGAACTGGATGATTCGTCAAAATAAATGAACAAAATGAATCGTCGGATGAATGTAATGAACGGACGGGCCGTCAAATGATGAACGGGTGAACCGTCAAGTGGATGTGTGAACGGACGAACCATCGGATGATGAACGGGTGAACCGTCAGATGAATATGATGAATAAACGGGTAAACCGTCGGATAATTGTGGATGGAATGAACGGGTAAACCGTCGAATGAATGTGATGAACCGTCGGATAATGAACGGACGAACCGTCGAATGAAAGTAATGAACGGACGAACCGTCGGATGACTGTGATGAACGGGCGAACCGTCGGATGATGAACGGATGAACCGTCAGATGAATATGATGAACGGGCAAACCGTCGGATGAATGTGATTAATGAACGGACGAATCGTCAGATGAATATGAACGGACTAACCGTCAAATGGATATGATGAACGGACGAACCGTCAGATGAATGTGTCTCTTCATTGTCTTACAACTCTCTGTCTATAAATAGAACAGAAAATCAGACGGGATGGTCACTTTCACTTTTCAACATAAAAATGTCGATTGGACATGCATCCAAGAAGGCTGAGATCATCCCGAAGGTGGAAGCGGGTACTGCAGAATGCCCAGTTGAGCCGGTTCAACCAAAGCAGATAGCAGCGGGCGAAGGTTCATCTCCTCCCAAACCGTCAAAAGACATCTTAGACTTCCTTCTTGAACCAGGGAAAACTGAAGAAGAAGAAACCCTGAGGATAGCTGCTTGCGAGTTCCTGGTGGGTTCCAGCAAGAATGTTCTTGACTCTTTTGCTGATCATGTTTTTGATAAGGACGGTAGTGGCCCGCATCCCAATTTTGAGAATGATGATAGTGACCTTCCTTGATATTATGTAACAACGTTTATGATGAAATAAAAATCAAACTTTATTTATGAACTGTCTGATAATTACAATCACTGTCTATTACATTTACACATAATATTTCTTGAGGAACTTGCCATTGATGGGCATTATTGCAACTCGACCGTCTAGCTCTGTGAGTTGACAGGCTCCATTTGAAAAGACTTTGCTCACGATGTATGGACCTTCCCACTTCACATCGAACTTGCCATTGCTTGAGTGAGTCATAGTCATAGGACGTCTGACTGTTAAAATAAGCTCTCCTTTTTGAAAGGCTCTGACCTTAACTTTGCGGTTGAAAGTCTTTGAGATGCGGGCTTGGTATAACTCAATATGCTGTTGAGCCATTAACCGCTTCTCATCGAGCGCTTCTAACTCTTGAAGTCGAAGAAGATCATTATTCTCTGTCGTGAGTTCATTGGCGATGGCAATCCTCAAAGATGGAATTTGGAGTTCCAGAGGTAGAACTGCTTCACAGCCGTATACCAAAGAGAAAGGTGTACAGCCTGTAGGGTTGCGGACCGTAGTACGGTAGGCCCAAAGACATTCTCCAAGCTTTTCACTCCAGTTTCGTTTGTTAGTGGACACAAACTTCTTGAGGAGCTTGATGATAGTCTTGTTGAAAGCTTCAGCTAATCCATTAGCAGCAGGATTGTAGGCTGTTGAAGCGACATTGTCAATTCGGTGATCGTCACAGAACCTTGTGAACTTTTGACTAATGAATTGAGGTCCGTTGTCGTAGATGATTCTTCGAGGTACACCAAATCGATAGATAACATAGTGTTTGACAAAGTTGATGACGCTACTTGTTTTGACTTCAGCCAATGGTATAGCTTCGGCCCATTTGGAGAAGTAGTCGGTTATTGCCAGTATGAACCGATGTCCTCTAGAAGAAGGAGGATTGATGGGACCTATGATGTCCATGCCCCAAACTTCAAAAGGCCAGAAAGCAGCAGTCGGATGGAGGAATTCTGATGGTTGATGAATGAAATCTACGTGGATTTGACAAGCTCGACATTTCCTCGCATATTCGATGGCATCAGATACCATAGAAGGCCAGTAGTAATCCATACGTCGGATGCGATCCTGTAATTTAGGACCGGGTTGATGTGCTCCACAAACACCATCGTGAGCTTCACACAATACTTGCTTCGCTTCGTCACCAGTAAGACAGCGCAATAGTAAGCCGTTATAAGTCCGCCGATAGAGAGTCTTGGTGGTCTGATTGTAGTAGAATCGTAGAGACCGTCGACGAATACTCGTAGCCTCCTTTGGATCTTCAGGGAGTATATCATGGACCACGAAGTCGATGAACGGAGTTCTCCAATCTTTATTGATAACATTGACTTCAGTAAAATTACTGAACTCAATATTACGATTGTTTTCGACACAGAACAGTTCCCGATTAGAGACGACCACCACCTGCTGTCTTTTGACGGAGATGGCTAAGACAGCTGCAAGATTGGCCAAAGCATCGGCCTCGGTATTGCAAGCTCGTCGGACATATTCGATGAAGAAGGCTTTGAATGATGTAGCCATGTTGATTGCCGCTTCATAGTAAGGCACTAGATCTTGATGGCAAACTTCATAAGTCCCTCTAACCTGGTTAACAACCAGTTTAGAGTCGCCATAGACTTCAAGATACTCGACGTCAAGTTGTTTGGCTAGCTGAAGACCGATGAGTAGAGCATTATACTCTGCCACGTTGTTGGAGCAAGGCTCATCTAGGGAGTAGGCTCTTTGGATAGCTGACCCATTTGGAGAAACAAGGACAACTCCAACTCCTGCGACAATGGCACCATTGGGTCCAATCCTGGATGCACCGTCAAAGAATAGACGCCAAGTAGGAAATTCCTCGGAAATTGTATTAGATTCCAATGTCTCGTCTGGAATTTCATCATGGAGCTTAGATGTCTCTGGAATAGGATGAGCTGCTAAGAAATCCGCCAGTGCTTGACCTTTGACAAACTTTTGAGGAACATATACCATGTCATATTGGGCTAGCAGAATGGCCCATGTAGCCAGCCGAGAATTGAGTGTGCTAGGCTTCTTCATCAATACCCGAAGAGGATTAACTCGGGATATGACATGAATAGTTTGGCCAATGATGTAATGCCGAGTCTTTTGAACAGCAAACATAACAGCTAGGCATTCCTTTTTGACCGGACTATAACGGTGTTCAGCACCAATCATAGTACGACTGAGATAATAGATGGCTTGTTCGTGGCCTTCCTTGTTCTTTTGGGCAAGTAAAGCACCCAATGAATGGTCCATAGCACAGACATACATTAAGAATGGTATGCCAGAGATTGGTGGCACCAAGACTGGTGGATTCATTGTAGGATGTGGAAAATTATGACACGCTGTCATTTTCATCCATACACTTAAAGACAGATGTCAGTTGAAGCCATACGCTCAGTTAAGAGTTGTACGCTCATTCAAAAACCATACGCTCAGTAAATATTTTATTATTTACTGAAGTGACAGCACAGCATATGTTTAAATGAGGAATGAATCTGACACTTCATATTTCGTGCAAAGACAGCTGTCACGAGAAAAGTAACCGTCGTATAGGTTTTCGAAGAGTCGGTTTTGTCTTTTATGAGGACAACTCAGCAGCCTTCATAAATACAAAAGCCATCATTACTGTCAGTTTTGACAGTCTGTCAGCCGTCAAATCCGCAGTCACGACGCTCGAGAAGATTTTGTCAGTTATGGGAAGATATGGTGTACCAAAGAAGATTGATGATAGCCACGTGGCCACTTCTCCAGTGAGCGTATCGACCTCACATGACTCCTTCTTCACCCAGCCAAGTGAGCGTATGGACCTCACATGATTCATTGCTAACCAAGCGAGCGTATGATCTCCATACGACTCCTTGCCCATAAAGTGAGCGTATGGATTTCCTATGGCACTACGCTGTCCAAGTCAGCGTATAACTCTCCTTCAACGAGGCAGCGTATTACAGCAACCATATCCAGGATTACAGTCAACACACATTCTCACGTGTCCTGTACCAGTTATCCACTTCTCTAGAAGTTATGCAACGTAGCATCCAGGCCATCAATCTCTCCTGAACATGCTCCACTACTTTCAACCGCACGCTAATGTGTCTCCATCAGAATTCGCCACGCGTCCCTGCAGTTATGCACACGTCAAGTAACTACCTGAGCGTATGCTTAAGGACAGTTATCCTAAACTCTATAAAAAAGAGTTTCTTCATCTTCATTAGAGACGACAGGTCATTTTTCAGAGAGAACAGAGAGATTGTCCAGTTGCTGTCCAAGTTCTTCGAAGTTCGAGTTTTCTTCTTCGCATCGTCCAAGGGATAAAGTAATCGTCTTCTAGATTAGATTCCTACAGTTGTAATTTTCTCAGATACACAAATAAATAAAGTGAATTTATTTATGGAAAACAAATTGGCGACTCTGCTGGGAAAAGCTGTCTCCTCCAACGAGATAGCAACAACTCAATGCGATACTTCGTCGATCGACTCGACGAAGAAGACGATGGTCGTACAATTCGACCAATCTGCTTACGAAGAAATGCTCAAGGCGAAGGAGGGCCGAACTGCTTCCTCCGCTCTTCCTGCTGCCAAGAAGACGGGACGCTCTGTCTATGTCCCCAAGTCTTCTTTGACAGCCCGAGATGTTCCTGTCACTTCTCACGTTGACAAGAACACATCTTCAACTTCAACAAAGCACACTTCTGCTTCCTTGAACACAGCAACAATGGTTTCCCCTAGTCATGCTGACAAAATTGGTTCTTTAACCAAGTCAGTGTGTCCAAGGAAAACCATCTCTGGACATGTCAAAGTCCCTTCTCCTTCTGCTCTTACGACAGCAGTCGGCTCTTTAGCCATTGATGACTCTGTGCGTACAGCAGTCAGAGGGCAGCATGCGGTAAAGTCAGCGTACGCTAAGCAAAAGCCAGCGTATGCTACCAAGAAGGCAGCGTACACTGAGCAAAGACCAGCGTATGCCAACAAGAAGGCAGCGTACACTGAGCAAAGACCAGCGTATGCCAACAAGAAGGCAGCGTACGCTAAGCAAAAGCCAGCATATGCTAACAAGAAGTCGGCGTATGCTGACAGATACAGTCCTTTGACTGATTCTCAAAATCAGACTGGGGGTTCTCTTTCACAGAACCTACAAATGATTCCTCCACAACTTGCACATCTTGTGCCAATCAAGGAGAAAGACTCTTTAGTCGATTCCTCTACTTCTGAGGTCTTTACCTCTGGAGTTAATTTGACTAGTACTCTTACTAGATCAAACAAAGGAAAATGCCTTTTGGCTAATTCCTCTAAAGATGGATTATTATCGACTCCTAGTCGGAATAATACTCATCTCCCTTCTCTCAAAATTTCTCGATCTGAGAAAGGCAAGTTACAAGTATCCAAGACTGATACCAAAGTCATATCTCCCACGGATCTTCGTAACAAGCTTAATCAAAATCACCACAGTTATGCTTCTGGTATTAAAAAGTCTTATCAAATTGAGACAAGTGTACTAGACCCTGATGTTGAATATGCCAGAAACTATGTGGCTCAAATTAATCGGTCTTTATACACTCAAGAATCGAGAAAACAGAAGAACAAAAGACAAGTTTCTACACAGAAACTATCTTCCAGTACTTCCCAATCTATCCCTACAGATCTCCGGGAATATTTACAAAACAAACGGAGAATCGACACTCCATCTGGCTATGACATTGCCCATATTCGCCATAAAAAGCATGGTTGTGACTTCCAACCTCGGGTTGTCATCCAATGTTGTTGTTCACCGAAAAGACGGTCTGTTTTCGAACGGATCCAATATGAACCAACATCAGATGAAGATGAACCTCTTTATGCTTTTGTCAACATGACCTCCAGAAATATTGGGGGTAGAATCCGGTCTGACGCTATATCAGATTCTGAAGATGGTGTTTATCTCGGCACTCGATCCAGGACCGGAGCCTTGACCAGAGCCTCTTCTTCTTCTCATCCAAGTAATAATCCGGAGATCACGGAAGATTTCCTTGGAGAGTCCAACTTTCCGGCATTAACTCCTGTAAAAAGTCCTGGAAAAGATACTGATTCATACAGCGATGATTCAGAGCAAACTGTTTCATCGTCTATCCCTCGAATGATTACCACTTACATGGCAGAAGGTGATCATGAACCTTCGACTAGCAATGAGGCTCATGAACAGAGGATTTCTTCTTTAGAACAACAATTGCGAGCTATGGCAGATACATTGAGTGCTATGCACACTTTAATGCAGGCTCAACAACAGACAGCACCACCAGTGGTATTGAATACCCCTGTTATTCCAAACCCCGAACCATCTACTATTCCGGGGGTACAATCTAATGTTCCTGTACAAACCACCCCAAGTCACTCTGGAGCTGGGGGTGGTACATATGCTGCAGTCCCTCCTCCCAATTACACTCAACAAGTCACAACTCCACAATCCTCTGGAATTGTTACAGAAGAGTTAAAGAATCTCAAAACTCAGTTTGAGGCATTCAAACAGAAGGATGGTTTACAAAGGTTAGGTATCAAGCAACCTTACCCGATAGAGTGGAAGCAAGTATCATATCCTCCTAAATACAAGCCTCCGACTATCTCCTTCTTTGATGGGACTACTTCCCCAAGTCAGTTCATTAATCACTTTGAAGTAATGACTGATCAATTGCAACCAAGTGACGCCCTCCTTACTCGGGTGTTCATTGGATGTCTCAAAGGAATGGCTTATGAATGGTATAGAAGTCTCCCTAATGGGTGTATTACTTAATTTGCCGGTTTCAAACAAATGTTCCTTGAACGATTCTACGAAGGGCTCAATGATATGACCATGTCAGCCCTCATAAGAATCAAACAGAAGAATAATGAGACCACTGAGGAATTCATTGAGAGATTCAGAAGAGAAGCCCTCAAAATGCCTTTTGGAACTCCCGATGCTGTTACGATCGACACTTGCAAGTCGAACCTCTTACCAATTATCAGCATGTGGACAGGGTCCACTCAGTTCCAAGATTGGCCTTCATTCATCGTCAGTGCCAAAGCTGCCGAAGTCAGTGCTGAGACCTTCAAGGGTCTGGGGGTACAAATGGCTCCCAAAGAATCAAATCAGAGTGCTAGCAATAGTACTCGACCCAACAATCGCAAAGGGAAAGAAGCTCTTGAAGTCAATCTCCAAAACAGTAGTCAAGAGGTAAAGACTACCCAAGCTACTTCAGCTCCAACAAATCAACAACAGAGATCTCCTCGGCCGAAAGAAGAATATTCTTTCGATGATGACGATGTTCAGGGTATCTTTGAATGCTTACTCAAAGGTAATAAGATTCAATTGCCAGAAATTAAAAAGCCTGATGAAGCCAATAAGACAGATCATCCAAAATACTGTCCATATCATAGAATGCTGGGTCATACAATCCGATCTTGCTATGTATTAAAAGGGAAGATTCAAGAGATGATTAAATCAGGAGCTGTGACATTAACACCCAAAGACAAAATAGTCACAGCAAATATAATTTCAATGCAGTTCGGTGACTTCCCTCCTTTAAATGGTGGAAAGTGGGATTGTTTCTATCCCCAAAGCAACTCTCGAAGTTATAAACATCCCACCAGCACAGAATGACGGACTTGTTCCTGTCACAACTAAGAAGGGAGAGATCATGTGGATTCACCCGGATTTAATGACGGAGTTTGAAACGTCTTCCTCTTCTCCTCGGAAGACCTCCTCATCTAAAAAGAAGCTCGGAAAAACTAAGTCATGCAATGTGACTTCTAGTTTCACACCCGATTTTTATCTAACCTCTACTTTCATCTCAGCAGGAAATTCACTCCCTACGGAAATAAAATATGTATCTCAATTTGAAGATAGGTACAAGCCTGCTTTTCATCTATACAGTTCACAATCTCATGAATTGATGGTGGAGATGGGTTATGATCTAGCCGCCGCTTCTGGTTTGAATTCAGGCAAGGGACTCCGAGTACCTTTGGCCATCACCATGAGACATAATCAATCTCGTGTTCGTCTTGGTTTCTGGAATGAAGCTCTCATCAAGCATAAAAGAACCAAAAGCAAAATAAAGAATTGCAGCATGGTTTCCATAGACCTTGAACCAGAATCTGAAGTTGAAGTTCATACTGGAACTCGGTCAGGAAAAGTATATCTGAAAGATTATGCTGAAGTTCCTGAAGAAATTTCTGGCGTTGCTCCGGTTACAGCTTCAACTCCAGTCTCTACTGAAGAGCCTTTAAATGTTCCTGTTGAGACAGTTCCTTCTAAACCAACAGCAGCTGACAAAGGCAAACAACAAGTCCGCTTCGACAAACCATTGAAGAAGTCATCTCCTACATGACTTGAAAAGCCTTATAATTTTGATATATTGGCTCAACTAGCCAATACCCCAGCTAAATTATCAATCTTCGAGCTCCTACGCCTCTCTAAAGAGACTCGAAAAACTTTAAGTGAAGCACTGCTGCAAGCAGAAACCTGCTTAACTCTTCTCAAGAAGTTGGAAACAGAACCTGTTTCTCATTGCCATAATGTATTGGAATTTATTCCAAACATTACCTTTACGCAGGACGATATGCTGCTAGAGGATAATCGACAAGATCGTCCTTTATATCATACAGGATATATTGATTCTATGAAGGTTGATCGTTTACTGATTGATCCAGGATCCGCTCTCAGTATTATGCCAAAGGCTATGTTAGATACATTGAAGATACCTGTGCATAGCCTTTCCAGCACTATCACTACCATCTTGGGATTTAATCAAGGAAAAAGTGAGCCATTGGGCAAGATTCGCCTTAAATTTCAAATAGGTGATCTTCGTACTAAGGTTACTTTTTACATCATCGACAATCATGGTTGCTCATACAATGCTCTATTGGGGAGACCTTTCTTGCATGAACATAATATTGTTCCTTCAACTCTTCTTCTGTGCTTCAAATTTGTTGATGATAATGGAGAGGTTCAAAAAGAAGTGGCAGATCTTTACCCATTCAAAGGAGTCGAAGCTTACTTCAATGACGCTCGCATGTACAAAGATGAATACTCGAAAGTCTTGCAAGCTATGGATAATGAAGATGAGACATCCAAAGTTGACACCTTTATTATTCCTGTAAAAGGGCGTATTACTCCTCCACAGTCTGTTAAAACATCTGAAGAAGGCTCACTGATAATTCCGGTCAGTGGACGTACTACTTCATCATCCGCTCAAGGCTCACTGATAATTCCTGTCAGTGGACGCACTACTACACCATCTTCCCAAGCTTCACAAAGTTCGCTGATCATTCCTGTCAGTGGACTCATCACTCCCCTTCCATCTTCTCAGGCTAGATCAGATACTCTAGTCATTCCAGTCAGTGGACGCATTACTTATCCACGGTCTTCTTCAAGGGAGCTCACCCCTTCTGAGCCTTTTGTTATCGATCTTAATCGAAACAAAAATTCTAACTGTTCTTCTTCTTCCCCCTTTGTCATTAATCTGACTAAGTCTGATAAGGCTCAGCCTTCTGTTGTAAATACAGCATCTGGTATTAATGAAGCATCTCCTTTGCAGTATATTGATGTTTGTAGTTATGTACAAAGTTATTTACAATTGCTAGATAGCTTAGAGCCACTAACTATAGGGGTTGTTCAAGCTCTTCATACAGACGTATCATTAGACTCTATACAGAAATCATACTTTGTGGTCCCCAGTCGAAAGAAGGGAGAAAATCTAATATTTTTCTATAAAGGACCTCAGAATCCTCCTAATCTGGAGGAGGATGATATAAATGACGATATTGGAAGATTACAGTTACGTCGCTACAGTCAGCAATCCAAAAATATCATCAAGAATATGGGTTATGATTTCAGAACCAGTCTTAATGGAAAAGGAAGAAGAATGCCTATTCGAATTCCTCTATTAAAATACGGAAGGACAAAATGTGGTTTAGGTTACATTGCTCCTACCCCTTTTATCAACATAGTTCATGAAGAGTCAAAATTCAATAAAGACGAACAATATGAAGATGAACGATCTGAGTCTTCTGATTCCCTTTCTTGGGATTCTGATACGAGTGTTGGCGATCTTCATCGCTCTATTCTATCTATCAATATGGTCTCTGTTGATGGCCCACAAGAAAATGGTGAAGATGAGGATGATTTTGAAATATCACCTGAATCAGAACAATGGGCTCAAAGATTAGATAATCAATGGGAATTCAGGTTCGAACAGAGGGAACCTCCTACCGAAGATAAACTGATCCAAATTGATGTTGGTGAAGAAGGTTCTCCTAAACCAATATTCATCAGTGAAAGTCTTTCAGAAACAGATAAGCAAGACATGATCAAGCTTATTCGTGATTATATCGATGTCTTTGCCTGGAGTTACGAAGATATACCAGGACTAGATCCGAAGATTGCAATGCACAAACTCAATATCATGCCAAATGCTAAACCGGTCAAACAGCAACAGCGACGATTTCGTCCAGACATTATGGATGCAATTGAAGTTGAAGTCAACAAGCTTATGGCTTCTGGATTTATTCGAGAGGAACAATATCCTGAATGGGTGGCTAACATCGTTCCTGTCCTTAAAAAGACTGGCAAGATCCGAGTCTGTATAGACTTTCGTGATCTCAATGCGGCTTGTCCTAAAGACGAGTTTCCTCTTCCAATTACTGATGTCATGATCGACAATACATGTGGTTTCGAACGAATGTCATTTATGGATGGGTATTCGGGATACAACCAGATCAAAATGTTTCCAGATGATGAAAAACATACTTCCTTCAGAACGCCGATCGGTACATACTGTTATACAGTGATGCCGTTTGGTCTCAAGAATGCAGGAGCAACATATCAGCGAGCAATGAGCACTATATTTCGCGAACATCTCCGAAAAATAGTCGAATGCTATGTTGATGATATTGCAGTCAAAAGTTGACGAAAGGAGGATCATATCCAAGATTTGAAGACTATCTTTGATTTAATGCGTCAGCATCAACTTAAAATGAACCCTACTAAGTCCTTCCTGGGCGTCTCTAGTGGTAAATTTCTCGGCTTCGTCATTACTGCTAAAGGTATACACGTGGATCCCGAGAAGATCAAAGCCATCCAAGAGATGCGTCCTCCACGTACCTTAAAAGAGCTACGAGGATTTCAAGGAAGGATTGCTTATATCAGGAGATTCATTTCCAACTTATCAGGACGCTGCAGACCATTCCACAAACTTCTGAAGAAAGGTGTATCTTTCATCTGGAACGAAGAATGTCAAAAAGTATTTGACGATATTAAACAGTATCTCATGAACCCTCCAGTTTTGGTACCTCCCGTCTCGGGGATACCATTTCTCCTATATGTTCGAGCTATGGATCATTCTCTTGGTGCATTACTCGCCCAGAAAAATAAAGATGGTCATGAACAGGCCATTTATTATCTCAGTCGCACAATGACAGGCGTTGAACCGCGTTATTCTCCAATCGAGAAAGAATGCCTAGCATTAATGTTTGCTGTTCAGAAAACGCGACATTATATTATCGGTCAAACGATTCATGTCATTTTCAGAGTGAATCCCATCAGGATTATGATGAAGAAACCTGGTATTCTCAACTCCAGACTAGCTAATTGGGGAATCTTGTTAGCCCAATACGACATGCATTATATTCCTCAGAAGTCGATTAAAGGACAGGCTCTTGCTGATTTTCTAGCAGCTCATGCAGTCCCAGAAGATTCTAAATTATATGATGAGATTCCCGATGAAGTTCTGGATTCAAATATGGTTTCTGAAGAAGTTCCTACCTGGCGTCTATTCTTTGATGGAGCATCTAGAATAGGTCCTAACGGCAATATTGTCGCCGGAGTTGGAATTGTTCTTGTATCCCCAGAAGGACTAACTATTCAAAGGGCTTATTCTCTAGATCAATCATGTTCAAATAATATTGCAGAATACAATGCGTTGCTCATTGGTCTTCAACTCGCTAAACATCTGGATGTTCAATATTTAGAAGTTTATGGAGACTCTAAGCTTATCATCAATCAGATCAGAGGAACGTATGAAGTTCGTCATCAAGATTTGATACCTTATCATCGAACAGCACTCTCTATGGCCTCCTCTTTTGAAGGTTTCTTTATTGAACATGTTCGACGAGCCTATAATGTAGAAGCTGATGCTTTGGCTAATCTTGCTGCTGTATTAGCCATACCAATCAGACGTCAGCAAGTGATAGTGGTTTATAACCGAGAACTATTCTGCGTTGAAAATAATCTGGCTTTGGCTTTTCCCCATAATCCAGACGAAGATTCTCTCAACTTTGATGCTGAATTAAAGTTTGACAAAGTGTCCTTGTCTTCTTCCGATTCTACTATGGAATATGTCTTTTCTAACAAAATAGACACCGTAACTAAAGACTGGAGACGTCCGTTTCTAGACTTTGTGTTGTATGACATACTTCCTGATAACCCGAGTGAAGCAGCATCTATCCGGCGCCGGTCTCTCAGATTCTATTATAATCATACTACGAAGACACTATATCGTCGAGCCTATGATGGTCTTCTCCTTCGATGCATCGCTGGTGAAGAAGCACAACAGATAATCCGTGAAGCACATGATGGCGTCTGCGGAGCTCACCAGCCAGGTCCAAAACTTCAAGATCGTATCCGACGTATGGGTTATTATTGGCCCACGATGGTAGCTGATACCATTCAATATGCTCGGAAATGTAAAGCCTGTCAAATTCATGCAGACTTTATCCATCAACCATCGGAGTTCTTACACCCAACAGCGGCATCATGGCCCTTTGAAGCTTGGGGCATGGACGTCATCGGTCCTATCAATCCACCATCATCAAAAGGACATCGGTTTATTCTAGCAATAACTGATTACTTTTCTAAATGGGCTGAAGCAATCCCGTTATCTGAAGTCAAGACTTCTAATGTTATCAACTTTGTCAAACATTACGTCATCTATCGATTTGGTGTTCCTCGGCGTATTATCCATGATAATGGACCACAGTTCGTCAGCCAGAAATTTACTCGATTCTGTGATGATCATCGGATTAATAATCTGGCTTCTACAGCATATAATCCAGCAGCCAATGGACTAGCAGAGGCTTTCAACAAAACAATCATCAAACTCTTGAAAAAGTTTGTTTTCTTCCAATAAACGTAACTGGAGTGAGAAGCTTGGTGAATGTTTATGGGCTTATCGCACCACAGTTCGCAATACGACCGGATGTACACCTTTCTCTTTGGTATATGGGTGTGAAGCTGTTCTTCCCCTCGAGATACAAATTCCTTCTTTGAGAGTTGCAATCTCCAATGAATTTACAACAGAGAATAATGATCGACTTCGACTTCAAGAGCTGGAAGCTCTAGATGAAAAGCGATTGTATGCGCAACAAAATATCGAGCTATATCAAGCCCGAATCTCAAAAGCTTTAATCGGAAAGTCAAAGTCAGAACATATCAGAAGGGAAAATTGGTCCTTACTGTCAGACGTCCGATGACCATGACACATATGAGTAAAGGCAAATTTGACGCGAAATGGGAAGGCCCATTCGTAGTAAACAAAGTCTTCTCTAATGGAGCATATCAGCTTGCCTCTATGGACGGGAAAGTCACGATGATGCCTATCAATGGCAAATTCTTAAAGAAATATTATGTATAAATAATATTTTCATTACTCCCCAGCAAGTGTAAAATCAAAAATTTATCCTTCTCTATAAAAGCTATTTCGATGTCGTTATCCCCAGCGGAAACTGATATTCTACCATATATTATTTTCCCAGAGAATTTGATATTTTGTCTTATTAGATTCCCAGTGGATTTAATAAAGATCTTGTATAGAAAATCATGTCCATATCACCTCTGAATTTTCTATCTCAGTATGTACCATATTCTATGAAAATGATATCTCGTCCTTTTGATTTCTGAGTCTAAAGATCAGTGAATAAAGGCAAAATAATATAAAGCAGGAAGGATACATCATAAACAAAGTTTCCTTAAACAGAGTTTATTTGAGACAAATTCTTCAAGAAATACATCATCATAGAAGATCACTGGTATCCCTTTCGTACTTGGGACGAGGACCACATACATAATTAGCAAAAGAATTGAATACATCCTTTCCTGACCGCACCAAGAACTGACAGGCAGCCAGCCTCATTGCTTCTTCTTCTTCGGTTTCTCCTTGTTCGACCAGGAAATCCAAGATATCTTTCGACAGCTTGGGAGCAGACGAGCTTTCGCCCGTCTCTTTCTTTCGTGGAGTCGAGTGCTCTTTAGCATTTTCATCGACTTTAGAGACGACTTCGGTTTTCTTCGTGTTCTCTTCGGAAGACATTTTGAATAAAAGAGAATAATGTGTGATCCTTCTACTCAAAGAGATGCTCTATTTATAGGCATATATTTGCCAGAATTAAAGGAACATGTCTTTTCCCGATATTCATTCATTAATACTTGACGGTTCAACCGTGCATTTATTATATTCATCCGATGGTTCGTCTGTTCATAATCTTCTATCGATTGGAATTCGTTATCTTTCACATTTTCATAATCTTTGACCTCTGTATAAATACAAATCTGACTTTCTTTTTTGAGTCTTTACATCCTATCACGTCCATATTAACTCTGATGGTATTGTACACTCTAAAAAAAAAGAAATCAAGATTTCTATTTATCATGTTCTTTTTACATCCAGAGAGATACAAAATCACTTCAGATAAAGAAGATTTATCATTTCCATTATCATATTTTCATAAAAAGTCTATTATATTTCTTAGACTTTCCTACAAATCATAATAGAAATCTATTACAAATCTTGGATTTTCATTCTATGTACAACTGAGATCTATTTCTTCTTGGATCTTCTCTGGCAATCTCGTTGTTTGTGGCAATTCCTGGGTGTCCAGCAGGAATCAAACTCTGGTCTTATCTCTCAGACGAGAGGAGAACCACAGAGTATGGCAATACGATGGCGTGTTGCTGCCAATACAGCGCATGGAGGAACGGCGGCACCTCAAGCAGATAGGAATGTATCCAAACCTTGGGATACAATTCCTAGTTCTGCCGTAAAAGGAACTCTACTACCCGATTTATCGGGGTAGAGTTGACTCCACCATCCAACTCTCGTGTATAAAGGCTCTTCCTACCATCTGAGGAAGACCCTTCTATCCCACGAAGAGTTCTGATGTCTGATGTACGCGTCAAAAGCGTATGAGCTCCCTGATGTAGATGTCAGAAGAACATTGTCCACAGCATCCATATCACCAATGCCAGTTCTGAAGAAGGTTTTCAGCCAAAATTCTGCAAGAAACAGTAAAGAAAAATCAGTCAACAGAAACTGGCCAAGCAAAGACAGATGCATTCTGTTCATTTCGGGAAGATGAATTTGTCCTTAGCAAACAAAAAATTCGATGCGTGTATATTGAACTTACCGCTGAGTTTGCTGCTAAGGATTGACAGATCCATGTCTGGTAGCGTGCACAGAGATTTGACATCAGACAACATGGCTTTCCTGTTTCCTTCTCATAGAAAATTCATTCTCAGAAGAGAGGAAGAAGAATGGGAAGATGAGTTGGCGTGGAGTTCATCCATCTATTTAAAGTATGGAGCATGAACCTATTCTTGGAAAGGATCCGCATGAATAGCGCTCGTAAACGTGGAATGAATGACACGTGTACTTTGCAAACCAGCACAGCCTTGGAAATATTCAAAGAGTGCTTTCCACAACGTTGGAAGATAGCGTAACTTACGGGCTATTTATTGGTGCACGCTATTCATTGGCGTACGTTATTTAGCATAATTCACAACGTTAAAGGACAGCGTAATTTATAGCGTAACATACGCTGACATACGCTATTCAGCGGAATTCACAAAACATTGGAAAATAGCGTAATATACGCTATTTCATTGGCATACGCTATCTAGCGTAACTTACAACTTGGAAGACGGCGTATTCTACAGTTATTCATCGGTGCACGTTGGTTTTTAACACAGATTTGGACTAAACAGAGGATTCTTGAATATTCATTTTTCATTAAGGCACTGATGGCCTTACAAAAAAAGAGAGGAAGGAAAAGAAAAGGAGTGCAACAAAGTCACGCTCTATTTTCCAAAGCGACTAAGCTTGACGCCTAACTCTTCTACGCTTTGGACCCCCATGCGGTGTAACAGAGCAACGAACATTTTACGCCTCTCTGCGAGGCTCTGCCCATCAGAAGAAGAGGAGCCGTCCAGACCAAAGTAGCCCAAGAAATTCTTGGCTAAATGCGTAGGGTCGTCCTTGAGCTCGATGACGACAGGTTCGGGTTCTTGGCCCCCAAAAGTGGGGTCACCATGGGAACAGAATCCCAACTTACGTGCTTCTTCTTCAGCGGCTTCCTTTGGAGTCATGGTTTCAAAAGATAAAAGTCAAAAATTGAATTCTCTCGGTTTATATAATAGAGCTTGCTGGCTGTTCATATTCTTCCATCAGATTCAATCAATCTTGAAAAATGAAGAGTCATCATGACATTTAATGAACTCATGCCAGCGTGTCAGGACTCATTTCCACTTTCTGTTCAAAGTAATTTCGAACTTTTGAAACTCATAAAGTTCGAAAACTTTGAAGGGGGTCTTGTAGGATGTGGAAAATTATGACACGCTGTCATTTTCATCCATACGCTTAAAGACAGATGTCAGTTGAAGCCATACGCTCAGTTCAGAGTTGTACGCTCATTCAAAAGCCATACGCTCAGTAAATATTTTATTATTTACTGAAGTGACAGCACATCATATGTTTAAATGAGGAATGAATCTGACACTTCATCTTTCGTACAAAGACAGCTGTCACGAGAAAAGTAACCGTCGTATAGGTTTTCGAAGAGTCGGTTTTGTCTTTTACGAGGACAACTCAGCAGCCTTCATAAATACAAAAGCCATCATTACTGTCAGTTTTGACAGTCTGTCAGCCGTCAAATCCGCAGTCACGACGCTCGAAAAGATTTTGTCAGTTATGGGAAGATATGGTGTACCAAAGAAGATTGATGATAGCCACGTGGCCACTTCTCCAGTGAGCGTATCGACCTCACATGACTCCTTCTTCACCCAGCCAAGTGAGCGTATGGACCTCACATGATTCATTGCTAACCAAGCGAGCGTATGATCTCCATACGACTCCTTGCCCATAAAGTGAGCGTATGGATTTCCTATGGCACTACGCTGTCCAAGTCAGCGTATAACTCTCCTTCAACGAGGCAGCGTATTACAGCAACCATATCCAGGATTACAGTCACACACGTTCTCACGTGTCCTGTACCAGTTATCCACTTCTCTAGAAGTTATGCAACGTGGCATCCAGGCCATCAATCTCTCCTGAACATGCTCCACTACTTTCAACCGCACGCTAATGTGTCTCCATCAGAATTCGCCACGCGTCCCTGCAGTTATGCACACGTCAAGTAACTACCTGAGCGTATGCTTAAGGACAGTTATTCTGAACTCTATAAAAAAGAGTTTCTTCATCTTCATCAGAGACGACAGGTCATTTTTCAGAGAGAACAGAGAGATTGCCCAGTTGCTGTCCAAGTTCTTCGAAGTTTGAGTTTTCTTCTTCGCATCGTCCAAGGGATAAAGTAATCGTCTTCTAGATTAGATTCCTACAGTTGTAATTTTCTCAGATACACAAATAAATAAAGTGAATTTATTTATGGAAAACATTCATGAGATACCGCTTTATGTCGTCAAATGCTCGTTGACATTCTTCGGTCCAAACGAAAGATACACCCTTCTTCATTAGTTGAGTGAATGGTCTACAGCGTCCAAACAGATTTGAAATGAATCTCCTGATGTACGCAAGTCGACCATGGAATCCTCGTAGCTCTTTTAAGTTGCGTGGAGGACGCATCTCTTGAATGGCTTTGATCTTTTCGGGATCCACGTGTATACCCTTAGAGTTAATGACGAAGCCGAGAAATTTGCCGCTAAAGACACCCATGAATGGCTTGGTGGAATTCATTTTGAATTGATGTTGGCACATGAGGTTGAAGATAGTTCTCAAGTCTTGGACGTAATCTTCCTTTAGATGACTTTTAACAGCAATATCGTCGATGTAGCATTCGACAGTCTTGCGCAGATGATCTCGAAAGATGGTACTCATGGCTCGTTGGTATGTTGCACCAGCGTTCTTGAGACCAAATGGCATGACAGTATAATAGTAGACTCCGCGAGGAGTGCAAAAAGAAGTATGCTTTTTGTCTTCAGGATTCATCCGAATCTGATTGTATCCGGAGAATCCGTCCGTGAAAGATATTCTTTCGAACCCACAGGTGTTGTCGATCATAACGTCCGTGATAGGGAGAGGAAATTCATCTTTTGGACATGCTTCATTAAGATCCCGAAAATCGATACAGACTCGAATTTTCTGGTTTTCTTTAGAACTGGAACGACATTGGCTACCCAATCAGGATGCTGTTCTTCTCGAATAAAGCCACAAGCGACGAGCTTCTTGACTTCATCGTCGATTGCGTCCATCATTTCTGGCTTGAAATGCCGTTGTTGCTGCTTGACCGATTTTGCATTAGGCAAGATGTTCAGTTTGTGAGTAGCAACTTTAGGATCTAGACCTGGCATGTCTTCGTAGCTCCAGGTAAAGACATCAATATATTCTTTAATCAGAAGAACTAATTCTTGCTTATCTGCCTCTGGGAGGTTCTTGCTGATGAATATTGTACGAGGTGATCCGCTATCTCCTACATCAATTTGAACCAACTGATCTTCGGTAGGAGGTTCCCTTTGTTCGAATCGGAGTTCCCATTGGGTATCCATTCGTTGAGCCCAAGGTTCTGTTTCAGAACTTTCTTCAATGTCCTCCATAGCCTTATGGAAGTTCGACAGACCATGTTAGAAATACAGTCAATCGATAAACTTGACCAATGCTGGTGTCAAATTCTATGATCTAGAATCAAAGAGTTAGAGCGCTCCTCATTATCAGATTCAAGCCTACTGGGGATAATACCGGAGGAGAAGCATATCCGAGACCTCTTTTGGTCCTGCTGTAGTACATTTCTGATTTTCCTTTCGGCACAGCCGTACGGATAGGAGTTTTTTCTACACTTACCGTAGTCGAGGCCACTTTTGAAGTCGTAACCAATCTTTCGATGATCTTTTGATTGTTGACTGTAACGACGGAGTTGAAGATGCTCCGTATCATTACTTTGCTATCATCCGTATAGCTGAATTGTTGTTCTGGTCCTTTACTAAAAATTATTGGACTCTCGCTTTTCTTTCGACGGGAACAATACGATATGAATCCTTTGGGAGTTCGAGTGGACTTTGTGAAGAGATTGTACAACTCCCATTGTAAATGATTGAAAGCTATCTACATATCCAAATGGCACTTAGCATGATAAACGACATCAGTATCTGGAAAGTAGATACTTTTTCATTGATTTGTACATTTGTATTTACAGTAGACCTTTAGCCTTAGCCGGCTTGGTCAGATTGATTACAAGAGGGGAGAAGAAGAACGTGGAGGAGGATTGGCTTTGTTACGATGAAGGTCGATAACAAACGGCTCAGAGGAGGTGAGCTCCCTTTTTCCTTGTTATGAGATAAATCAATAACAAGTGGCTCAGAAGAGGTGAGCTGCCTTTTTTCTTGTTACGACGTAAATCAATAACAAGTGGCTCAGAAGAGGTGAGCTCCCTTTGATCCTGATCATCATCAGTTGGTTGCTTCTGGACTGGCAAGTGAAGCCAGTGGCTTGGAAGACTGAGGACGAGAAATCGCCTTTGACGGTATGATGAGGGTGTCATTAGCACTATTCTTGCTCTTTTTAGTATCCAGAGACAGGACAACCTTCATGAATTCATCCTTTCATACGAGCATCGTTGCAGTATGCTTCGACGCCTTTGAAAGGATAGAGATCAGCAACCTTCTTTTGCACTTCTCCATTGTCATCAACATATTGAAACATTGATGGAGAGTCGAAGGAACATGTTATGCTCATGCAGAAATGGTCTTCCCAGCAAAGCATTGTAGGAACAACCATAATTATCAATGATGTAGAAGTCACCTTTATGCGAAGATTTCCTATTGGAGTTTTAGGGAATCTTGCCCAGAGGTTCAATCCTTTCCTGGTTGAACCCGAGAATAGTGGTGATTGTACTGGAAAGACTATATACGGGATCTCAGCGCATCCCACATTGTCTTCGTATGATGCTGAGAGCAGACCCTGGATCTATCAGAATACGATCGACTTTCATCGAGTCGACATATCTTGTATAGTAGAGAGGACGGTCGTGCCTGTTATCTTCCATCAGCATGTCATCCTGTGTGAAAGTTATGTTTGGAATTAACTCCAACACACTATGATAATGGAGGCAAGAGACTGGTTCTGCTTTCGGCTTCTTAAGCAGGGCTAGACAAGTTTCAGCTTGCATGAAGCCTCACTCAGAGTTTTCGAGTCTTTTTGGAGAGGCGCAAGAGCTCGAAGATGGACAGTCGGCCGGTGTATAAGCTAACTGAGCCAAGATATCAAAATTGTAAGGCTTCTCAAGTCCGGAAGGAGATGACTTTTTCAAGGTTTATCGAAGCGGACTTGTTGTTTTCCTTTGTTAGCGACCGTCGGCTTGGGAGGAATAGACACACAACCGGTGAAGATGCAGTAGGAATATCCTCATGGAAGCAGGCTGCACTGTAGCAGGCTCAGAAGAAGAAGCAGATCTCTTGAGCTTTGGGATAATCCTTTAGATAGGCTTTCCCTGATCTGGTGCCAACAGGATTTCTTCATCAACTATGGGGTCAAAAGACACCATATTGCAAATCTTTGTCTTGCCTTGGAACGGTCTTTCTTCTTGGAGGAAGAGGGAAGTTCGAACTCTGAAGCAAGATCCGGATGAATCCACATAATCTCGCCATTGTCAAGACAGGGACGAGACCTTTACCTCGTGGAGGAGGGAGATTCTCGATCTCAAGAGTAGCTTTGGGGATAGGAATGACACCGTGCTGTACCATCTGGGGCAAAAAGTCACCGAATTGAACTGAGATCATGTTTGCGGTAACAGTCTTCTCGTCTTACTGTAGAGTTACAACACCGGCGTTGTCCAGCTCTTGAATTTTGCCTTTGAGCACATAACATGCTCGAGTGGGACGTCCGATGAACCTGTGATAGACACAGTACTTGGGATGATCAGTCTTACCGACTTCATCGGGCTTCTTGGGATCTGGGAGCTGGAGCTTATTGCTTTTGATAAAGCAATCAAAGATGCTCACTGTGTCATTCTCGTCAAAAGAGTACTCCACTTTCGGACGAGGTTCTCTTGGTGGAGGTGCTGAAGGGGTAGAAGTTGACATAGGGGGAGCTACGTTGACCGCCAGAGATTCTTTGTTCTTATTCGATAAGTTGATATTCAAAGTTTCTTTTCCTTTGCGGTTGTTCTGGCGATTGCCACCACCTGATGTCTGGTGTTCATCCCGGTCGGGGTGAGACATTTGTACTCCTAGTTGCTTGAATTTGTCAGCGCTAACTTCAGCTGCTTTAGCGTTGACAATGAAAGATGGCCAGTCTTGGAAATGAGTAGATCCTGTCCACATGCTGATGATAGGTAAAAGATTTGCCTTGCAGGTGTCTATGGTGACAGCGGCTGGAGTTCCAGAAGGCATTTTCAACGCTTCCCGGCGGAACCTTTCAATGAAACTCTCAGCAGTTTTATTATGTCTTTGTTTGATTTTATTGAGGGCTGACATGGTCATGTCGTTGATCCCCTCATAGAATCGTTCCAAGAAGATTTGCTTTAGGCCAGAGAAGGTGGTGATACAACCATCGGGCAAGCTTCTGTACTAATCGTATGCTACGCCGGCTAAACAGCCAACGAATACTCTGGTAAGAAGAGAGTCATTTGGTTGAAGTTGGACAGTCATAACCTCAAAATGGTTAATGAACTGACTGGGAGAGGTGTTGCCATCAAACAGCGAGATGGTTGGAATCTTATACTTAGAGAGTTGGGACTTCCTTCCATTCAACTGGGTAAGGTTGCTTGATCCCCAACCTCTGCAAGTTGTCTTTTTCCTTGAAGGCCTCGAACTGAGCACTGAAAAAACGTGTGTAGGCAACTCTAGGGGGGGTGAATAGAGTTTGTGTCGATAATCACCAAATAAAAATTAACTCTATATCACCTCCACAAAACAACTATCAAGATAGTAAATAAATCAGAGAAAATGCGGAAGTAAATAAAGATCAGAAAAGCATACGCAAACACAGCAGTTTTAACCTGGTTTCCCTCGTGGAGGACTAGTCCAGGCCTGAGAACTCTAGCTCAGGATTCAAATCCACTATTTGTGAAATAGTAGTTTACAACCCGTGCCTTTTCTTCAGAAGAGCACGTCAACTTCTTACAGAGGATCGCAGTGGCGATTTGCTTGGATTTTTCCAAGCGACTTGGAATTGTCCAAGTGACTTTTCTTTTCAACTCTTGCACAAAAACTTCTAGCTGAATCGCACTTGAGCACCTTGGGGCTTAGGAAGTTTTGTGGCTAGTAGATTGGAAGAGTAAGGCTCTTGACTATATAGGCTATGTAAGAGAAGAAGAAGAGAAGAGTGGATGGTTTCAAATGAGAGAAACCAATGCCTATTTATAGGGTTCGGGACAAGCAGAATTCGGCCAGAATTCGGTATGGATAATTCAAATTTTTGGCCGTTGGACAGCTTGTAGCAAGCAGGCCCTAAAAATCAGGGTGCTGGAAATCAGGAGACAGAGTTCGGCCCGAACTCTGTGTGGAGGCAGAGTTCGGCCCGAACTCTGTCTCTAGAAGACAGAATTGGTCCATTGGGCTTTTGGGCTTTGTGGAGCTTGGGCGTGGTTCAGGAATTGGTCTGTTTGTATGGTAGAGCTTGGAGAGATATGTCTAGGGGTTGAGATGACTCAGTGCGACTCAACGTACACATTCTCCTAGACTCAATAAATTGAAGATTACAGACTTGGAACAAGTAGGAAAACCAAGAGCCCTTTGATGATGCCTTTTTTCTGATATTTGAGCAGCCCTGAAGACGTCTTTTTCCTGACAGCAGTCGTCCAAAGATATACAGATCTAAAAATCTGAATACCTTTCGGGGGCTTCGCCCCGAACCCTCGACGGGGGGCGCTGCCCCCTCGACCCCTGTCCGCTGACCGGGCAGCGGAACCCCCGATGCGAGGCCCCGGATAGGTCGCTAGGCGGTTCGGAGAAATCTTTTTGTATGACGCCGTCTTCGCTCCATCATTAATTCTTCATTGTCTATGTCCTGTTTGATCATGTTTGATCATGCTTACTGCATGTCTACAAATACATGTTAGGCCAGCAAAATATGTTGCAGTACGATACAAGCATAGCAATATAATACAGGACAATTAGGACATTGCTAAGTTTAAGTAACAACATGATAGCATGTTAGGCCAACAAAATATGTTGCAGTACGATACAAGCATAGCAATATAATATAGGACAATTAAGACAATGCTAAGTTTAAGTAGCAACATGATAGTGAGTATATGAATATTAGTGACATTATTATGTTAAACTTAACTGATTAGCCATATTCAAAAACACAATATAATTATTGGGCCAACAAGCACGTAGGAGCTTGACAGCTTCATTGGCATCCTCCACTGATGTAGAAGGAGCAGGCTGAGTCACAGTGTTAGGGGGAGAAACAGCGTGATAAGCACTATCCCCAGCACCTGACTGACTGGGTGTAGGTTGGATCTGTACAGGAGGTACTGGAAGAGATGCTACCCCTAGTCCTGTATTGACGGGCACCGACGATGCTATGATTTCAGGATTTGTAGGAGGTACGGTCGGTGGTACTGTATGCTGGGCCACAATGATGGAATACATACTTGCGATCATTTCGGCCATGGTCTTTAGCTTGTCTTCTAATGCAGCTATTCGTTGTTCTTGACTAGCCGAACTGGAAGCATCTGGGTCTTTGTTGACAACATAAGCTGTCACTTCTCTGGGTACAGTGGAGGATACAGTCTGTTCTGAGCTTTCACTGTATGTATCATAGTCGGAGAAAGAATCATCTCCTGAGTGAGAAGGAAGGGAATGACCAGAAAGATCTTGAAGATTCCTTTGACCGATTGTGTCTCGGCTTCGGGATCTGGTATATTGGAATACTCCTTCAGAAGATTCCTGGAGTAGATCAAAGTACCGTTGGCTTGGCTTGCGAGGCGTGCCGTGCTTGGAGCACTTCCTACCCCAAGTGTCTCTGGAAGTCATGTTGACAGAAGCATACAAAACCTCGTCTTCATCTTCCGACATAGGTTCAGAGTTTGAGAAGTTCATACGATCGAAGACAGATGATCTTGTTGTCTGGCAACAACACTTGATGACCACTTTGTGATTATAATGATGTCCAAGTGGTTGCACTGGAGATGTTAAAATGTTGTCCCATTTTTGCTTGAGGTGTTCACGGAGATCAGGAACAGCTACAGGACGAGAAGAAGTTCGAGGAACATGTTCTTTGACAATATTCGGAACATGGTTCCGGTTCTTCAAATGTTTTGTCCCCTGAGTGTACAAGGAAGTACTCATTTCATTGGCATAGGTGTCCGAATTCTTGATCCTGGAAGTTTGCCTCTGATGCTGGTTGGTCTTCGGCATTGGTTGTTTGCGTTTCACCGAAGTTGGTCGATTGAGATAAGTTCTTAGATCAGCAAACTCACCCCCAGGGGCTTCTGTCTGAGACACCAACAATTTTCCCTATCTTGAACGGGAGATCTTGAGGGTTGGGAGATCTTGGAACTCTGCTACCGGAGAGTAGGTAGAATACCTCTCTGATCAGTACACTTTCCTTTGGCAAGGAGAGAAGAAGAATCCTTGTGAGAAAGGGTTCTTGTACTGACTGGTGCCGGAGCACATTCAGATTGATTCTATGGTAAAAACCGAGGAAGACTGAGAAAATACCAAAGGGCCTTTTCTTTTGTTTAGTGAAGAAGGGTTAGCTAAAGAGCATTTCCCTCTGTTATCTTCCAAGTCATGGGACGAGGAAGTTTGAGAAAAGACCAACGGGCCTTTTCCTTTATTTTGGGGAGGAGAAGGAATAGCCAAAAGACTCCCCAGTGGATTGCGTAGGAGCAACAGGATGTTTGCGAGGAGGAGCAGAGCTTTTCCTCTTGTTGTGAGCAGAGGAGAGATTAGCCAAAGGACTGTCTCTCTTGGATTGTGCAGGCACAGTTTGTGCATGGGTTGATGACACATTGACAGATTGCGCATGAAGAGTTCTGGTAGAAAGTCTTCTGGCCTCAGTCATAGTGGCTTGTGCAGAAGGAGTCTTGTTACCAGAGTGCTTGAGTTGCACTCTGGTTGCTGGAGTAGTGGACTGCGCAGGCAGAGTTGCGGCCAACTGCACTAAAGGAACATGAGTCTTGCACTTTGACAAGGCAGCATATGAAGTAGTTTGTGCACTGGCAACAGCAGACTACGCATGAGTAGTAGAGGCAGATTGTGCAACAGCAGAGACAACAGACTGTGCAACAGTCTTAGCAGCAGAGACCTTAGACTGCGCAGCAGTCTTGGTGGCAGAATCAATAGAATGTGCAGCAGTCTTGGGGATCCACACTGGGCGCACTTTGCTCGTGGCAGAAGTTGTCGCAGTGCGGGGGTAGTCCTGGAGTTGATCATAGCTTCGTAGGCCGTCTGGTTGACCTTCACAACCAGCGTCTTCTGCGTCTTTCCGATAGACGCAACGTCACATTGAGTTGTCACTTCCTCGTCGGAGGAGAAAGTCGTCCCCAGCAGAGTCGCCATTTTGTTTGCAAAAACAAAAGTTGATCTTTATTTCAACAAACTTTGTAAAAAAGAATACAAGAATTCTGGAAAAGTACAACTATAGGAATCCGATCAGAAGACGATCGCTTTATCCCTTGGACGATGTGAACTTTGAAGATGGTAGCCTCTGAAATACAGCAGCACTTTGGCAAGAACTCCTGATCTCTGGTGATGATCTCTGATCTCTGTATGTGTGTACGATCCCCCTAGGAAGGACTTGAAACTATTTATAGAGTTCTGGAAATAACTACTTTGTAGTTATTCTGGACTGCACAAATTGGATTGCGCTGCATTGGACTACGTACATGTCAGATTGTGCTGGCAGTTACTTGAACGTGAGCCAGCTGTCTTGGACACATGGCATTATTTGATTGAAATGTGCATGATCGTGTACAGACGGTTGCTACGTGATGAGCAATTGATGGCATGAAGGCCACATGTACTTTGTCAGTTGATAGAGTGCGCCACTTGAATTGTACTGGCTTCGGATTGCGCTAAGATGGATGGTGCTGGGCTGGATTGCGCTGTAAGCAGATTACGCTGCATGTACAGCTGTCCTCGAGCGCTGTGCTGCACGATAAACGAACAGTTTCCTCTTTCTCCGTGCTATCAGCTGTCAGAAGATCTGATTCTTTGTTAGGTAATGATGACGGGGCCACGTCAGCATGCGCACTTGGATGAGTGCGCAGTTCAGCCTGCGCAATCGAATGGCTGCACAATCTGTCTTCTGTGCAGTTCACTTGAAGGATGTATAATTTGATTTTGATGACTTTGTTAATGGGTGCAACTTTGATTTTTTTTAGGACCTACAACTAATAATATCATGCCCTTTAAACCTTCTGATACATAAGTGGCAACTAGAGAATTTGGCTACACATATTCCTTGCTTGATTATTTTAAGATGACTGTCAAGTTATCAACTTAGCATTTTATACAAAATTACTTTCTTGTTTGTCTGAAAGTTTTAATGTAATATTTACATTCTATCAAGAGTAAGATGAAAGTTTACATTCAATATTATGTCTACATATTTTGCCATGTAACTCATAAATTCAACTGCTTGTTTATTAACCAGGAACACTAATGTTTCTCCCCTATATTTGTGTAGGTTGGATGAAGTAAGAGGATTTCTGAGGAGCTTTAGTTGTGGATAGGCTCGAAGGGTTCGAGCTAAATTTTGGATATGCAATATTTTGGATATATGTATGGAAATAATTAAACGCTGACTACGCTGTTAATGTTTAATTTTGGAGAAATTTTGAAGGATTTTGAATGTTCTTGACAGTGAAATTAATGAATTTACTTATGTTCGGAATTCATTTTGTGATTGATTTGTTGAGAAGCATTTAAATTTTTTAATACCCGCATTCTATGTATATATGCAATAGATATCTGTGACATTCTGTATATCTGCAATACTATTTTGATGTGCTGCAATACTATTCTGATGTGAATTGTTTCTTTACACTAATGCATTCTGCAAAGCATTCTGACATGCTATTGGTGCACATATAATAGCGCGAAAGAAACCCTATAAAAATCAATTTGCATCGAAAAGCTATTAACAAACAATAACATACATGAACATAATTAAACATCAACACCGTTCACGAACGCCATAAATAACTTATAGCGTTAACAAATGTTATTAAGAAACTATAGCGTTCGTAAATGCTATGTAAACTCTATAGCATTTGTCACTGCTATAACAAGTCTATATCGTTCATGGACGCCATAGTAACTCAATAGCGTTCATGAATGATATTACTTATCTATAGCGTTCTTAAATGCTATAACTCTGGTATAGCGTTCTTAAATTCTATAACCTGTCTATAGCGCCATGGAACGCTATAATCCATCAATAGCGTTCATGAATGCTGTAACTTTATAGCGTTCTTGTACATGGGACAATTATAGCGGACAAAATATGCTATAATAGGCATTATATAGCGTTCTGAGCACGCTATCGTATCCTATATCTGTTGTAGTGTACTCACCAATCGGCGCATGTGCTCCAAAGACGGGATCGAACCACCCGTGTGCTGACCAGCCTTAGCACGGGCAGCCTTCGCCTTCTCAGACTTGGCCAGATAGGGGGGTCTCCATTTCTTCTTTATTTTTGCCCAAAAATCCGCTCTAAGCCACTCCTTGCACCCATGTTCTGATCCACTACCTCTCAAGCTCTCCAACGCCTTCTGGTCGTGGATCATGTCACGTATTTTTGCTGGATATGGTCTTGTAGCACCTCCGGATGGCCTGGTCCCTATGCTCCGGCCACCAGTACGATGCCTGCAAATAAGATAAACGTACATGAATGAACAAATTTTTGATACATATTGTAAAGAAAGACCATTATACATATCCTCAGCGCGTCAAGCCAAACGAACCGCATCTCCGCCAGGATGTCGCCGAAGTTCAGGTACGGCCCATGGAAATTACGGCGAATCAAGTCGCCTAGATCTCGCCCGGCGCGGATCGGAAAAAATCTGAGATAAGAAAATAATGTACGGCATTAGCTACTATGAAGAATATATGAATAAATATATGAATTTATAATAAACTAAAATACATATACTTACCTCTACCCATCGGCTCACAGCTCCGGAAGATGGACATCGGCTGGGCGCTCCGGTAACGTCGGAGGATCTCCTACGCGTCGTCTGTAGACTCCGTGCTCGACCACCAAGTTCGGATAGGGATTGGCCGCAATGGAGCGGCGCGTAGGGGTAGAAGCGACCGGAGTAGTCGTGAGTATTGGCCGAAGGAGTAGCTCCCCCGACCGATGAACGGGCCACGCCCGGAGATAACCCATCATGAACATCTAGGAACTCGTCCTCGTCGACAGGTGGACGGCCTGGACGCTCCAAAGGAGCTGGACGTGAGCCAGACCTGTCACGACCCGTTACCCAAATTGTTGGGCCGGGCCGAGCCATGTCCAGCCTACGCTTGTTAAAGCGTAGTGAGCTGTTCTAAGAATAGACAATAAAGGATCTAAGCTACTAACAGTTCTAAAATCACATTTAAAGTTCATCACAACACAGCATCTATAATCGAAGGTAAACAAACACAGACTTAAAAATACATAACCAAAGTATCTAACTGGAGACAAAGTCCAGTATCCAAATATAAGAACATACCAAAGTCTAAGTCTCAGTCTCAAAACATGAAAATAACTAAGCAAGGTTCCCCGCTGGGGCCTCTTCTGGAGCTAAGGCCAGGTCCTCAATGCAGTACCATAATATGTAAGACATAGCGTTTCCTTCTCGAAAAGTGAACCTACAACGTTATCCTGTCAGGACGGGAGCAAGTACAACCTCTACAACTAAAGTACTGAACATATAATGAAAGAGATGTACAACAAGAAATATGGTGTGATAAGTCTATAAAACAGAAAATACTGGAAACATGGTCTCATGGTACAACTGGGATCACAATATCATAGTAACACAGGGAACATGGCATATCTGGAATCATGGTATATCTCATAATCTATCATGGCAAGGATACATATGTCATAGAGACAGATGTATATGTAATGTTTAAAACTGTAGCAGGTACGTGATCGGTCAATAGATGTACAATGTGCTAGGGCACATAATGAAATGTACATACGTACAAGTAGACAAGCATAGGTGTACATCCGTACAAAATGCGGGATATTTACCTGCGGCAAGGTATGCATATAAAATGCGACCAAGCTCGCTACTATAGGGGGGTCGTGATCACGTACAATACTATCAGTTTCCCCATAACCCATTTCTATCATGTGAGAGATACAGAACAGTAAAAACATGTGAGAGACACTGGGAGTAATATAAGCATAGCCGGTACTGGGAACAATATGAAACATGTGAATACTCCGAGCAGTATAAAGCATAGTAAAACATGTACTGAGAACCAGTAAGGAGCATGTAAAGATATAATAACTGTCCTAAGCATGGTAGGGACCAATTTAATGTAACATGTGAAGATTTAACTTGCAGTTATTCAGAAAGCAGTATTTTAACAGGGTTAATACATGTTCTAGCATTAAAAGACAGTAAATGAGTGTGTAGATGTACTTGCCTCCAGCAAGTCAAGGATATGTAAATGTAGCTACTGATGTCCGATGTCCTGTCAAAATAGTATAATCTCAGTTCTAAGCTATGTTCAAATTACACTAGTGGTGTGACACGAGTCCTAACTGGATACTAGCTAAGTGATGTTCTAGCAGTCCAAAGTGGGTGTTACAAAACCTAGACCAATACTTAGTGTCTCTACACTAAGGTAGGGTAAGGTTCCAATACTAAAAATATCCCAAAAACCCATAGAACACACTAAGCAATAAATTAATTAAGGGTGATACAAAAGGAAAAACTACAGATATTGTCGGATGATAAAACAGATATCACCAACGTGTCCAGAAGGGTCAAATCAGCTAGGATAGCCTGTCCAAAAGTCCAATTTGGACACCGGGGGCAAAAAGGTAATTTCGGGTCAAAATGATGTCCGTCGTTGGACCCACTTTGCACCGAAAAACGTGCCAGGTTCTCTAAAGTCGACAAACTACATGTCTACGGATTTGTTTTGACGAGACGATTCCAACGGTATGTCCAATTTTGGATTCCGTGGACCCGAACTCAAAATAGTCCGTTGACCAGAACATTGAAACCCGGTTTGCACGGAAATACGTGCCGGAGCCAATGTCCTCAAAACTCAGCAAATTATATGTCAACGAGTCCAGAATGACGATACGAACCCAACGGTATATCCAGAATCGGATTCCGATGAGCCGAAGTCAAAAAGTCCGTTGACCCGGACAGTGGGGCCCGCGTTGCACCGAAAAGCGTGCCCGGGTCCACGTCCTCAAAACTAGGCAAATTTTATATCAAAACATGCCAGAACGACGCCACGAGTCTAGTGGCGGTGTCATTAGAATCCGGAGTCCCGGGTTCAAAAGTGGAATTCCACAAGTGTCAATTTAAGAATTCGGACGGCCAACTTTGGCACCGAATTCGACCAACCAAATGTGCTCAAACTAAGATGAAATATAAAGGAGGCAGGAAGAGGGTTATACCAGCTTTGCACCGAAACTGACGGCGCAAAACGGAGCTGCGACGACGAAGTTACAAGTCCGCAAAGTTGACGTCGCGAAACTGTCCAAAAACAGTTCAATTAAAAGGGTCAACTTGGTGGTCAGTTTTGAGGTATCAAACGACATTATTAACGGCTGAAATTTCAGGGAGTGAAGGTGGTTATACCGAGATTGAGGCGGAGCAGACGGGACGAAGATCCAACGGTCGGATCGTCCAGAATCCTCGCACGAAGTTGCCGTTCCGCGGACAATTTCTGGAATTTGACGCGCGCGTCACGACGGGATTTCGTGAAAAATGCACGAATCGCCTCGACGGCGCGTCCCGGAGGACGGTGGCCGTCACGGGGCTGACGTCCAGGGTCGCTTGGCCGGAGGGGGGGTCGTCCACGGTGGCACATGGACGCCGGCGACGATGCGGCTGCCTCTGGCAGCTGCGGCTGCTGCAGTTGCTGGTGCAACTGCTGCTGTTTGCTGCTGCGCTGCTGTGCGCGTGGCCGGCCAGGGCGGCGACGGCACGGCGCGACGGCGGCGGCCCACGGTGGTGGCACGCGGCGAGGGGGGGAGGAGAGGCCGTGGGAGGGGGTCGCGGTTGTGGTGAAGGTGGGGGTGCTTGAAGGAGGTGGTGATGATGGTGTGAGGATGGTGGTGGTGGGCTGCCGTGCTGGTGGCCGGGGTGGTGGAGCTGACCACGGCGAGGGGGAGGAGGAGGAGGTGATGATGGCTGTGGTGGTGGTGATGGAGTGGTGATGATGGAGGCTATGGTGGTGGTGTCGGTGATGGTGTGTTTGGAGGAAGGAGAAGAAGAAGTTTAAGAAGAAGAAGAAGTAGTGTACGTAGAGAGAGAGAGGGGGAGATTGAAATATGTAGAGAGAGAGGAGAGAGAGAAGTCGGTGGGAAGGAGAGAGGGTGAGGTCGGCTGAGTATGGGGGGGTGTGCTTGTCGGGTGTGAGGAGAGAGGGAAGTGAGGGGGGTGGTGAGTGTAAGGGAGTGGTGAGGGGTGAGTGTATGTGTGTTTATATATATACATTATATATATAATGAGAGGGGGTGAGAGTTAGAGAGAGGGTGAGTGTAGAGGGATATTTGTGAGAGAGGGGGGGGTGTTCGGCTGTGAGTGGTGAAGTGTGTGTGTGTGTGTTTGTTTAGGTAGAGAGAGGAGTATATATACATGTATGTATATATATACATATATATAATAGGGAGAGAATTGAGATTTTAAATACAAGGAGAGAGGTATTTTAAGTAGGGAAAAATACAAATATAATAGTGGGGTGTATGGGTAGTCATGATAGGGTCTACGCCCAATTGGGTTGGGTATTGGGCCAAGTTCGAACAGGTTCGGGACCGAGATTTAATTAATTAATAAATTTAAACTAATTAAAATCATGGATGAAATGGGAGCACAAGGGAGATCGATTTTGTGGCACGCAAGTGGCATGCGCACAGTAGGCTCAAAATGGGCCAGGGTCATATATTGGGTCGAACAGATTGGACCGATGTCGGGCCCGGAAGTTAAATTGGAATTTAAATCACAAATTACGGCAGACGATAAATTGGTCTAAATTGACACGAAAGTTGTGCGAAGCAAATGGAGCACAAGATGGTGTGCCTGAGTGGGACACGAAGGTCATGGGTGGAGAGCGTCTCGAGTAGATCATTCATGAGAAGTTGGTTCTGGAAAACGACTGGTCTGGTGCTCCTAAATTAAAAGCCACGGTAACGTGCAAACGACGATCAAAAATAAAAGTGGGAATAATTATTGAATAATTCGGTCTAAGTTGACCCGAACTTGCGCGATACAAAAAGAGCACAAGGGAACGAATTTAAGTGGGACACGATATTCAACAGAAGATAATCTTGCCTACTTCAAAACCCATGAAGAGAGTTTACAGAGATTGGTATCCCTGACGCTCCAGAAGTCAAAGTCATGGAAAGGTACATTAATGATCAAAACAATTAATAGATAAAATATTTATCGATAATAATTCATTTAGAAAAATTTAAAACAGCCCTGAAATTCAGGGGGCTTACATCCTACCCACCTTACAAAAATTTCGTCCTCGAAATTAAAAATCATCCAACGGGTCAAACTATAACATGTAGCTGCTCTGGCTACAATACTCAATCTGCTACTCTTGTAATCATCTCTTCCGTTTCTCTTTACAATCTTTTTGGTTCAGGTTCGACAAAGTCCTTCTATCATAACTACGTCATATATCCTTGAGAATCTTCCATACCAACATGGAACCTTAACGTATATCCTAAAATATAGGTCATTCTCTGGACATGTCTATAAGCCTAAAATGCTAAATCATCAACCATATTTCCAACCTCAATTTGTAAATACTTGATTTCCTTATCACATCCTAAGTATCCTTATTCTATCAATCCACAGTTCCTTTGCATCATTTGTCGTCAATCCTTTCTACAGTTTCTCCTTGAAATCATACGTTCAATATTTATCCTTGGCGTAGAGCCTTCTTCTTTTTACTCAACAAGTCCTCCGAATACAAATCCTCGATTTCAAAACTCCCGATTTATTAATTACCAATATACATATGTCTTTGTCTCGTTCTGATATCTTCCCGATCTCGTACGCAATACGATAACTCATTCTAATTTATCCTATATCAATCCACGTATCGATCTACCCTCTAATCACATGTAATTAGCTATAGTAACCAACCAAAATTCTACAAATGCTAAATCCTCAAATTCTAAGCACAAGATTCTAATCCTCAATCCATAGTCACAACAATATATATCTCATTTCTCATCTTAGATACCCTATCATCAAGTCATACTATCAATGCAATCGTTCTTAATGGTTTCCAAGTCTACTACAGTCAGTCCTATACTTGTCCTATAAGCTTAATCTAACCAATCCCTAGGAAAAATACTTATCACAACACACAATACATTATAGTTATACTACAGGATCAGTCAACAAGGTTTGGCTATTTCGGTCGTCTATCAAATAGGAGGTAACAAGGCCTAAGACTGGGTCAAGCAATCCATAACAGTGTCCAAACAAGTTAAAGGGTCAAGCAAGACAAAAGTTTATCGGAATATCTCCAAGAATGGTACGAAGACAACGAGATGTATAACGAGAAGAATTACCAAGAGGTTAACGAAAAGAGTTTAGTCAAGTCATAGGAAAGATGGAACACAAAATAATTATGTCCAAAAGATAACATGAAAGCAATCCTATTGGAGAGTCCTAGAGAACCTGTAATTCTAGTTGTAGATGTAGATAGAACAGAGTTAATCAAGACGGAAAGGAATAATAATAATAAGAATTTATTCTTGCTCATTCGGTCATAACAAAGTAAACCAAGTTAAGATATGATCGATAACCATACACTTCCTGAAATCATGTTGCCAGAATTTTTGCCCCACCAGTAAGCTTAGATGCAATAAACGTAGAGTCATAACTAAGGTATACACCCTATAATCATGTTATCTAGAATCCTCGCCACGCCAACCGGTATGGCTGCGAGAAAATCTAAATTCTATGAATAGGATAGTATATCCAAAATCAGGCTCTATGTTTTTGTCATACCAGCTAATATGGCTGCGATAAATTCTAAACTCCATAACTAAACAGACGTTTACCTATCAGGATATATCACAATTAATCCACAAAATTTATCACGATGCAAGATCAAAGTTAACAACAAAATCAGAAATTAAATTCAACAACGAATTTAAAGAGGAGCAAATGGAAATAAGTGGAAACTAATTTCTAGATAAGATTAGAGTGAGATCCTCAGGGGTCATCCCAAGGGTACAAACTTGGTCTAAATTGACCCACTGAAATACAAACAAGAACTAATTATAGCTAACGGTCCTATGCTGTGATGAGTTCTCCTATGTTACAATCCTAGAAATCCTCTAGGTGTTCTAAATGTATCCTAGTGTTATCAAGTTGTCCTAGATCCTAATTGCAGGCATGCTTGGTACAATAACGTAACCAAACAATTTAGTCAGGACCTGCATGGGCCACCAAAAAAACATGTCACGACCCGTTACCCAAATTGTTGGGCCGGGCCGAGCCATGTCCAGCCTACGCTTGTTAAAGCGTAGTGAGCTGTTCTAAGAATAGACAATAAAGGATCTAAGCTACTAACAGTTCTAAAATCACATTTAAAGTTCATCACAACACAGCATCTATAATCGAAGGTAACAAACACAGACTTAAAATACATAACCAAAGTATCTAACTGGAGACAAAGTCCAGTATCCAAATATAAGAACATACCAAAGTCTAAGTCTCAGTCTCAAAACATGAAAATAACTAAGCAAGGTTCCCCGCTGGGGCCTCTTCTGGAGCTAAGGCCAGGTCCTCAATGCAGTACCATAATATGTAAGACATAGCGTTTCCTTCTCGAAAAGTGAACCTACAACGTTATCCTGTCAGGACGGAGCAAGTACAACCTCTACAACTAAAGTACTGAACATATAATGAAAGAGATGTACAACAAGAAACATGGTGTGATAAGTCTATAAAACAGGAAATACTGGAAACATGGCCTCATGGTACAACTGGGATCACAATATCATAGTAACACAGGGAACATGGCATATCTGGAATCATGGTATATCTCATAATCTATCATGGCAAGGATACATATGTCATAGAGACAGATGTATATGTAATGTTTAAAACTGTAGCAGGTACGTGATCGGTCAATAGATGTACAATGTGCTGGGGCACATAATGAAATGTACATACGTACAAGTAGACAAGCATAGGGTACATCCGTACAGAAAATGCGGGATATTACCTGCGGCAAGGTATGCATATAAAATGCGACCAAGCTCGCTACTATAGGGGGGTCGTGATCACGTACAATACTATCAGTTTCCCCATAACCCATTCTATCATGTGAGAGATACAGAACAGTAAAAACATGTGAGAGACACTGGGAGTAATATAAGCATAGCCGGTACTGGGAACATATGAAACATGTGAATACTCCGAGAGTATAAAGCATAGTAAAACATGTACTGAGAACCAGTAAGGACATGTAAGATATAACTGTCCTAAGCATGGTAGGGACCAATTTAATGTAACATGTGAAGATTTAACTTGCAGTTTTCAGAAAGCAGTATTTTAACAGGGTTAATACATGTTCTAGCATTAAAAGACAGTAAATGAGTGTGTAGATGTACTTGCCTCCAGCAAGTCAAGGATATGTAAATGTAGCTACTGATGTCCGATGTCCTGTCAAAATAGTATAATCTCAGTTCTAAGCTATGTTCAAATTACACTAGTGGTGTGACACGAGTCCTAACTGGATACTAGCTAAGTGATGTTCTAGCAGTCCAAAGTGGGTGTTACAAAACCTAGACCAATACTTAGTGTCTCTACACTAAGGTAGGGTAAGGTTCCAATACTAAAAATATCCCAAAAACCCATAGAACACACTAAGCAATATTAATTAATTAAGGGTGATACAAAAGGAAAAACTAGATATTGTCGGATGATAAAACAGATATCACCAACGTGTCCAGAAGGGTCAAATCAGCTAGGATAGCCTGTCCAAAAGTCCAATTTGGACACCGGGGGCAAAAAGGTAATTTTGGGTCAAAATGATGTCCGCCGTTGGACCCACTTTGCACCGAAAAACGTGCCAGGGTCAAAGGTCTCTAAAGTCGACAAACTAATGTCTACGGATTTTTTTGACGAGACGATTCCAACGGTATGTCCAATTTTGGATTCCGTGGACCCGAACTCAAAATAGTCCGTTGACCAGAACATTGAAACCCCGGTTTGCACGAAATACGTGCCGGAGCCAATGTCCTCAAAACTCAGCAAATTATATGTCAACGAGTCCAGAATGACGATACGAACCCAACAGTATATCCAGAATCGGATTCCGATGAGCCGAAGTCAAAAAGTCCCGTTGACCCGGACAGTGGGGCCCGCGTTGCACCGAAAAGCGTGCCCGGGCCACGTCCTCAAAACTAGGCAAATTTTATATCAAAACATGCCAGAACGACGCCACGAGTCTAGTGGCGGTGTCAGAATTAGAATCCGGAGTCCCGGGTTCAAAAGTGGAATTCCACAAGTGTCAATTTAAGAATTCGGACGGCCAACTTTGGCACCGAATTCGACCAACCAAATGTGCTCAAACTAAGATGAAATATAAAGGAGGCAGGAAGAGGGTTATACCAGCTTTGCACCGAAACTGACGGTACACAAAACGGAGCTGCGACGACGAAGTTACAAGTCCGCAAAGTTGACGTCGCGAAACTGTCCAAAAACAGTTCAATTAAAAGGGTCAACTTGGTGGTCAGTTTTGAGGTATCAAACGACATTATTAACGGCTGAAATTTAGGGGAGTGAAGGTGGTTATACCGAGATTGAGGCGGAGCAGACAGGACGAAGATCCAACGGTCGGATCGTCCAGAATCCTCGCACGAAGTTGCCGTTCGCGGTGCAATTTCTGGAATTTGACGCGCGCGTCACGACGGATTTCGTGAAAAATGCACGAATCGCCTCGACGGCGTCCCGGAGGACGGTGGCCGTCACGGGGCTGACGTCCAGGGTCGCTTGGCCGGAGGGGGGTCGCCCACGGTGGCACATGGACGCCGCGACGATGCGGCTGCCTCTGGCAGCTGCCTGCTGCAGTTGCTGGTGCAACTGCTGCTGTTTGCTGCTGCGCTGCTGTGCGCACGTGGCCGGCCAGGGCGGCGACGGCACGGCGCGACGGCGGCGACCCAGCGGTGGTGGCGCACGGCGAGGGGGAGGAGGAGAGGCCGTGGGAGGGGGTCGCGGTTGTGGTGAAGGTGGGGGTGCTTGAAGGAGGTGGTGATGATGGTGTGAGGATGGTGGTGGTGGGCTGCCGTGCTCGGGGTGGCCGGGGTGGTGGAGCTGACCACGGCGAGGGGGGAGGAGGAGGTGAGGATGAGATGGCTGTGGTGGTGGTGATGGAGTGGTGATGATGGAGGCTGGTGGTGGTGTCGGTGATGGTGTGTTTGGAGGAAGGAGAAGAAGAAGTTTAAGAAGAAGAAGAAGTAGTGTACGTAGAGAGAGAGGGGGAGATTGAAATATGTAGAGAGAGAGGAGAGAGAGAAGTCGGTGGGAAGGAGAGAGGGTGAGGTCGGCTGAGTATGGGGGGTGTGTGTCGGGTGTGAGGAGAGAGGGAAGTGAGGGGGTGGTGAGTGTAAGGGAGTGGTGAGGGGTGAGTGTATGTGTGTGTTTATATATATATACATTATATATAATGAGAGGGGGTGAGAGTTAGAGAGAGGGTGAGTGTAGAGGGATATTTGTGAGAGAGGGGGGGGGGGGTGTTCGGCTGTGAGTGGTGAAGTGTGTGTGTGTGTGTGTGTGTTTGTTTAGGTAGAGAGAGGGAGTATATATACATGTATGTATATATATACATATATATAATAGGGAGAGAAATTGAGATTTTAAATACAAGGAGAGAGGTATTTTAAGTAGGGAAAAATACAAATATAATAGTGGGGTGTATGGGTAGTCATGATAGGGTCTACGCCCAATTGGGTTGGGTATTGGGCCAAGTTCGAACAGGTTCGGGACCGAGATTTAATTAATTATAAATTTAAACTAATTAAAATCATGGATGAAATAGGAGCACAAGGAGATCGATTTTGTGGCACGCAAGTGGCATGCGCACAGTAGGCTCAAAATGGGCCAGGGTCATATATTGGGTCGAACAGATTGGACCGATGTCGGGCCCGGAAGTTAAATTGGAATTTAAATCACAAATTACGTCAGACGATAAATTGGTCTAAATTGACACGAAAGTTGTGCGAAACAAATGGAGCACAAGATGGTGTGCCTGAGTGGGACACGAAGGTCATAGGTGGAGAGCGTCTCGAGTAGATCATTCATGAGAAGTTGGTTCTGAGAAAACGACTGGTCTGGTGCTCCTAAATTAAAAGCCACGGTAACGTGCAAACGACGATCAAAAATAAAAGTGGGAATAATTATTGAATGATTAATCGGTCTAAGTTGACCGAACTTGCGCGATACAAAAAGAGCACAAGGGAACGAATTTAAGTGGGACACGATATATCAACAGGAAGATAATCTTGCCTACTTTAAAACC
>JANAVB010042431.1:5000-62190 GCA_029216955.1 Iris pallida
GTATTTAAATTATGGATTTAGTTAGTTTGTATTCCAATTTAAATTTGGCTACATTTCAAAATAATATGTAGTCATGTTCCAAATTTCATTAGAGTATATTTTAAAAAAGAATATATATAATTTGTAGCTCAAGTAGTTAATGTGGAGGCATAAGGTCCAAGTGGATGATAGTTTGTTTTCCAGCGAGAGAAAGTTGCTAAACTGGAAGTCATTCCCCCAAGAGGGATTTAAACCTTGGGAGAAGCACGAATTAAAGTGAACATCCGTATCGAGCTACCCCTCGTGGTTAACTTTTGGTATAATTTTTAGAGTAATGCTATTCGTACCTCCAAATTGTTCCTCCAATACATCCCTTTTATGTGGCAGCTGACATGGCATATTAAATAATATTATATGTCATCTGACATGACCGATAACATAGCAAATTTTAACCCAAAAAGTTAATTAGCCAATTTTGTCCATATTCATTTAATGTTAATATAATTGTTAATATTAATATTAATTAATGTTAATGTTAATATTAATATTACTGTTAATGTTAACGATAATATTAATTTTAATGTTAATGTTAATGTTAACATTAATTTTAATGGCAATTTTAATTTTAATTTTAAAATTTGCCACGTCAGCTGCTACATCATGTCATCTGCCACGTAAGAAGGGACGGTTTGGAGGTACAATTTGGAGGTACGAATAGCATTATGCTAATTTTTATTATATATGTCCAAACAATTTTTAGTTTACAAAACAAAAACACATAGCAGAATTTTAGTTTATCACTATTTACTTAGGTTTTTTCTAAGGGCACCACACTTTTTACTTGGGGGCAGCCCAAAACTGTTCAAAAAAATTTACAAGTTTGCCATCAATTTTTTACTTGGGGGCAGCCCAAGCCAGTCCTAGGACTGCCAGCAAGTTGGCAGTCCCAGGACTGCCAGCAAATTGGCAGTCCTAACATACGTTAGGACTGCCAACAAGGTGGCAGTCCTCCTCGGAGATGGGAGAAAATCATCCCCAATCCTCACCTGGTAGCTAAGGAACCGAGGAGCCTGCGACTGCTTTCCCTTGACCGCGTCGAGGAGCTCCGGCGACGGCGACATGGACCTCGCGTCGATCGCCAGATGGCCTACAAAAGGAAGGAACGCCTGCTCCTCGTTCCACGTCCTGGAGATGAGCGCCGACGCCGACTCCTGCAGCTCCCGCGCCAGCTTCCCGCGCCAGCTCCCCGAGCCGAGCTGCCTCCTCCCACAGCCGCCTCTCCTCCTCCTCGTCGGCGTTGGTCGGCGGCGGCGTCATCTCGGCGCCACGTAGAGTCCGCGTTCCTTCCTTTTGTTTGGGAAGAAGAAGAAGGGGGTTTCCTCAAGTAGAAAGGGTTGGATCGAGTGGGTGATGAAAATGAGGGTTGGGCTGTCCCCTCGCGTCGATCCAGGGTCCTGTAGGCCATGGCGGGAGAGGGAATTAGGGTTTGGAGAAGGGAGGAGGAGGAGGAAGGAGGCGACGGTGGCGGTGGCTGCTGGTAGTGGTGGTGGCGCCGCAGCCGCCGGAGGAAGGAGGAGGAGGAGAAAAGAGGAGGGAAGAAATTAGGGTTTGGGGGGTTGAGCTGTCCCCAAGTAAATTTTGGGTGCCCCCTAGCAATTTCTCCACCTGCTTGGACTGCCCTCAAGTAAGGGCTGTCCCCTAGCAAATATGGTGGTGCCCTTAGAAAAAACCTTTACTTATCAAAACTGTGTTACAAAAAAAATCCTATTTTTTAAAAATAAATCCTATGGAGCCTATATATTAACGAAAATATCGAACAAGATTAAATAAAGGTCTAAGATGAAAAAAGATCACGATATACAACGCCATCATGTCATATTCCAAATTTATGTAAGATATGAACTCAAATCATATAATTTATCGGGAGTCGGGTCCTATTTCTTTCCTTATCATTGCTTTCGATTATGAATTGGATTTTAGCACTGATATTTTTGTAAGAGTCTGTTTGATAAATTGTAAGTGTAAAAATATTTAATTTTTTTTGCTTTCAATAACATAATGTGTATATAAATCCATCAACTTTCTTGTCTTCTAGAGAGGGACAAATGAGAATTATTTGAAATAGGAAAGTGAGAAGTGAAAAGGAAAGATTATAATATAATAGTAGTAAATTTAACTAATTCACATAACAAATTAATAAATTAAATAATGAGTTTACTAAATTAAGATAATAATTAACTATTCTAATTATATAATAAAGTAACTAAATTATCTCAAAATTATTCGGTCCAAACATATTACTTAATTAGTTAATTAATTACTAATTAATTATTATTATCCTAATTAATTACTAATTTATTAATTAATCAAGTACTAATAATTAGATCGTCCAAACATATTCAGTCCAAATCTAGATAGTAAGAACACATACAAAATTATTTATCGTGTCGGATACGTATTAAAAAAGTAAAAAAATACGTATATGACACTACAAAAATATACCTTATGTTCATCATGTACTTGTTTATCGTATCATATTTGTGGTCATGCTACATAAGTAAAGAAAAAGAAGTAAACAAAATTATATAAATAAAATTTATGCACTGACCGGTAACACTAATTAAGAATATTTTTTTATATTTAAAATATTAATTATTTTTGGATATATTTTTTAGTTAGTTTAATTAATATTAGCAACAAAAAATTATAAGTGATTAGTTTCAATTAATCCATTTTTAGTTATATAATTAATTGATTGAAAAAAGAGGGAAAACAACCACATCTAGCAGCCAAATCTGGATGTGGCAGTCGGCTACAACTCACTAGTTTTCTACCGACATGAACTGATAGCCACTACTTCTGCCAGTTCCCCCACCACCACCACCACCACCACCACCATTATCTCATGCTCCAATTCACTGTGAAGTGTTAATTTATTTCCATCTTCACAATTACCAAAAATATCCTAAACTATACCTTTTAGATAATTTTCACAAGTAATACGTAATTATGATTATCTTCAAGTCATATTTTTATCCAAAATCAATAGCATTTAAATATTTTAATTAAATATATGTAATAAATTTGATATTTTTCTATATGTAAATTATTTTCGGATTTCTTATCTGATTTCTTTCCTAGTTAAAGATATATTTGAGCTCTCATATTTAAGAATTTTGAATTATTAACCCTATTATTTTAGAATGGATGGTTGGGTTAAGATTTATTCACACGGTTAAATTTGCTTCCTTCTAAAAGTTAAAATTGTCCCCCTAAATATTCTCCCGAAAATATGACACATTACAATTGTTACAAACCGGTATTTCCGATTTTCTGACTTTCGGGATTGTAGTAACCGATATTCAGTATATCGGCAAATACCGGTAGAATCAATGTATAATAAGCACATGCAAGTGGCCGATATTTTCAATTATCAGCCACCAACCAACGAACGGGTTGATGACGAATATCGAGGTAACGAGAGATTACGTGTGAATATATAAACGGCTGAGGTTGAACTGGCATCAGATCCAACGGCTGGAAAATGGGAGCATAGGTATTATTGTACGCGCTGACGTAACCGCACACGTCATGTCTTGTACTCCTCGCTCTCTAAAAACTAATCGAGGGAGGTTGCGTGAAGTATTGTCCCACTCGTTTTATTTATATTAAATGCAAAGAAATAAAACATAAAAATTCACACTTTTGACAAAGATGTCTCGAATGTGTCATGTGAGTCCCATGGATATTTTGATTAAATATGATCGCGACGTCTCTCCACCGACTAATGTTAAGTCTAGTTTTCTTTAACTTTATGTTCACTTAAATAAAATTTTTTATAAGGACACATCAAAACTTGATCAGAGTAATCTATTCTTAACTTTTATTTATTTACAAATTTGTCACTGAAAAATTTACTCAGACTATTCAATTCCTAAATATAAAGATAATTCTTTTAATTTTTTTTGCTCCCTCCTCATTCTTCGTAAGAAGAAAGAAGAAAGAAAAAGAAGAAAAAAAGAAAGAAGAAAGAATAACAAAGAACAAGAATAGAAGAACAAGAAGAAGAAAAAACAAATAAGAATAATATCTTTCTTCAAACTCTAATTTTTTTTTTTTTTTTTGCTCTCTTCTAATTTCTCATATTTTTTTTTTTCTCTCCAAATCATAGTTTATGGATGAAATCCTAGTTGTAGAAGAAATTGGGTTATCAAATCTATCAAATCTATTAATCTATTTATCAATTAATCAATTTTTTTCATATGAATGAAACCCTAATTCTAGAAAAAAAAATCTATTTGTTGAGCAAGTTTATATTATGACTGCCACAATTTCTGGCAGTCCTAGAAGTATTGAGGACTGTCAGGAATTGTTGCAGTCCTGAAAGGGACTTGCTGTACAACAGGACTGCCACAATTTCTGGCAATCCTACAAGTATTGAGAAATGCCAGGAATTGTGGCAGTTCTGAAAGTGACTTGCTGTACAGCATGTTCCTTTCTGGACTGCCACAATTTTCGGCAGTCCTAAAGTCGAAATTCCCGAATAAAAAATATATGTTAGGGTTTATTTCAATCTTGATAATAGAGTGAAATATGCATTTTAGGGTTTATTTTCATGCATTCTTTGTGAGGAAAAAAATATTTAAGGTTTATCTTTATGCATTTTAGGGTTTATTTAATTTTTTAGGTGTCGTCGAAATTGGGAATGAGAAGAAAATTAGGATTTTGATGGAGATGGTGATGATGGAAATGGTGGAGAAAAAGAATAAGATGAGAAGAAAACTAGAATTTTGATGGAGATGTGAGAATGGAAATGAGAAAAGAAGAACAAGAAGATGGAGAGAAGAAGAAGAAAAAAAGTTAGAATTTTGAAAAAGAAAGAGAAAAATTTACAAATGAGAGTGAAATTTGGGTTTTTTTTTTTTTTGGGGGGGGGTGTGGGGGGTGGGGGGGGGGGGGGGGTGGGAGGGGGGGGGGGGGGGGGTTTGGGACAGTCCCATGAGTAGAAAATTGGATAGCCCGAGTTAGTTTCCCTTAAACATGGGCTAACCCCAATCCGAACTAGTCCTGATCAACTTCTGATATGTCCTTATAAAAATTCTTAAATAAGTAGATTGTCGTGTATTTATAAATAAGTAGAGAGTGTCGTGTGTTTATTTATTGTAATAAAAAGAGAGCTTAAATTTAACTTAATATTATGGACTATTTTAGTTTTTCAACTTATATCATAGCAATATGAGTATTACTCCCGACAACGCATAAATTTAGTAAGTTTGTCATTTGGTTCAGTCTGGACTCTTCTGGCGAAGTTTGACAAGCTGTTGCATGCCTGAGATGCATCTTGTCAGTTTTGGAAGTCCACAACCATCACAATATTTGGGTTGCCTTGCAAAAATTATGAGAAACAACAATGATGCTTTCAGTTTCATTATTTTTTTGAAATCTCACTCAGACAAGCAATTGGAAACTCCAATTTTGTCGGTCTCTTTGGATGTCTACTCTAATACCACTAGTCTAGAGAGTGCGAACTCGGTTTTCATTATAAATCGGATTTGACGTAGTAGGCTTTCAAGGATGGCCCAAAAGATTCTATACAATGCGGGTACGGAAATGTTTATGAAAGTCGTTGCTCGGTCCATTATTTGATGAGTGTTTTCTTGCTTCCTTTATCAATTTGTGATTCTTTGAATTCTCTTATGGTGAAGTTTTTTGTTGGTACCATTGTTCATTGTTGTACCCAAAAAAAAAGTGCATTGGTACAAATGAAAAAGATGTGTTTCTAGGGTCTGCTTGGTATGTCTTTGGGTGTGTTTGGTAGAAGAGAAAAGTGGAAGAAAAAAAAAAAATTGGAGGAGAAAAAGTGGAGAAAATTATTCATTTTCTATTGTTTGCTATGGAAAGAAAAGTTGAAGTAAAAGTAAAGGGATTACTTTTCTATCGTAACCAAAAAAAATTAATCCTCCAAGAGTGGAAGAAAAAATAGAGATTTATATTAATTAACAATTATACTCCCATATAAATTGTATTATTTAAAAATTATTAATGAAGTCAAATAGTAAATAAGTGTTTTAGTTGATGATAGAATTGGTTTTTTTTTTTTATACTATATTTTCTTCCATTTTTCTTTGGATACCAAAGAAAGGAGCGTCCATTTCTTGTCTTTTCCATCTTTCTATCCATACACAAAAGGAAGAAAGTCATCTTTCCTTTCCATAGGAAAAAAAAAAAATCCTTCCATTTCCATTCTTCCCATCAAACAAAGCATAAAGGTTTTGGTACAATAGGATTCCTGAATATTCATCTTTTAACATTGCTCTTCTTGCCAGACGAGAGTGGAGGTTAATGTCCACTCTCTCCTCTCTATCCTTCAAGGTTCTAAGAGAAATATACTTTGCAAATAGTAAAATTTTCTCTTGTCCCTCAAACATCTGGAGGAGCATCTTAGATGGAACGAAACTCCTTAAAAGAGGACTTCAATGGACAGTTAGGTGTGGCGAGTATATTAGTATTTGGGACGATCCATGGATCATTATCTAATTAATGGTCATTCAAACTATCCCTACTTTCACTCAAGTGACGAGATCAGAGCTTGTTAGCGAGCTAATAAGCCCTATGGGCGATACACGGAATCTTAATGTTGTGAAAGCCATTTTACGACTCATGAAGTCAACTTAATTGCAGGTTAGAGCATAATGCTGATGACGTATTGTAGTCTAAAAGACTAAGGGCTCGTTTGGATCAAGTTTTTGTATTTTTAGGAATAGGTTTCAATTTCTTTCCCATGGGAAAGAAATTCAACATTTCCATACCCATGTTTGGTTAGGTTGGGAATAGGTAGTTCAAAATTTTAAAAATTTTCATCTCCATTTTTGGTTTACAAAAGGATAGAAATATTAATTTATTTAGTTTTCCTTTAATACCCTTTCATTAATTTCATAATGATTCACATGTTTGGGATATAAGTTAAAAATTTGAAAATAAAGAGAGGGTATAACTGTCCAAACAAAATAGTCAAACATCATTCCTAGGAAAGCAAATCTATTTCCAATGGGGGACTTGGGAATAGCTTTCCCAAGTCAATGGGAATAGCTTTACCATCTCAGCCCCTCATATTCCCTCCTCATTTCCAATCCTAAACATACCAAACATGGGTAAGGAATTCAAAATCCATTCCCAAGCCACAAAAACTTAAACCAAACGCCCCTAAGGGTTTAGTAACTCTGATAGAAGAAAAGAAAGAAGAGAAATAGATAAAGATCTTTGATTGTGTTATATAGATAGAGTAATCCTTCAATATTATTTTTTTTCACTTTGTATCTATACAATAGTAAAAAATGCTTACAATGACAACCATGTGATCCTAACAGATTTATAAGAGAGGAATATCTCTATGTAGTTGGTCCATTGATATTCATGTTAACTAAAACATATTGACATTTTTTCTTCGCAAAAGTTCAAATTTGAAAATCCAATGTAGAATAAAAATTTAGTTGAAAAACAACTAATAAAGAGGCAAAAAAAAAAAAACTTTCTAAATAGTTATGATAAGAATACTTGTATTAAAAATTTAGTTAAAATACAACTAACAAAGGGCCTAACAAACTTTATGAATAGTCATGTAAAAAATACTTGTATGGTTCACTGTCTTAATATATTATATTAGTCTTGCATTTAGCAATTTAGTAACAATAGAATCAAAGATGCACATTAAAAGTAGCTGTATATTTCAAGATTATGGGCCTATGGCCACTTTTTATAGAAAAACAAATGTTTTATCTTTCAATATCATTATTTTCCTTTATAATTTTTGTCATAATTAGAAGCAAGGCACTCTCTCATATGTAGATGATGAGTTACAAATTGGAAAAATATGTCTCATATGTTGTGCTATTATGGAAGAAATGACTTTGCCAATTTGGGTGGCTTAACTTTATGTGTTTTAACTTTTAGCATTCAAAAGTTCATCAATGGGCTAAGTGTGAAGAAAATAAAAAAGTGCATACACAAAGTGTGGAAGTATTTTGCATATGTATTTGACTTTCATACTAGTAATTGTCTGAAAATCTAATTTTATTTTTGGATAGATAATATTTTGTACTTAGAAGACCAAATTTATACTTTCTTGTTTTGATGTCAAATAGGAAAAGAGTGGGATGAGAAAAGTGCATTATGATAACAAAAAACTAGTAACTTAGTTAACTAAATTAATATTTAAATTTAAGTATATATCACCAAATACTTTATTAATTAATTAAAGATACTAAATAATATTAGTATTGTGAAAATATGCATTATATTTGAAGTATTCTAGATATACATATTCGGTATTCGTCAAATCATACGACAAAGAATTTTTTTAGTGTTCGTGGTTTCTAGCTAGTCAATAGTCCAAATTTGAAACCAATATTAAGCTAAATTAATAATTAAATAATAAGTAATAGTTATTTAATTATTAAAAATTAATATAATTAAAAAGATTTAACTAAAAATTATGTATTAATTTGAAAATGATGAAATTAGGATTAATCAAGCCGGATGTGGGGATTAAATATTAATCAGCAGGAAATAACTATTTAAAAAAAATAAAAAATCAAATGAGCTATTTCCTACATCCCAAGGGGAAAAAATTTGGATGTGGGGAGCTCAAAAAGCAGCTATGCCGACATAACTCCGGAGCTATGATGATTTGCATTTTTATGTGACATTATTATGTAATTTTTATGTGACATTATTATGTCTGCAGCCAAATAAGGAAAGTTGCAGCCAAATTATGATGAGTTCAGACATCCAAATACTCCACCAAATCACCTTGGAACTACTAATACCTTTTTTATTCTTGACAATTAGCGGAAAGGGGAAAAAATGATTTGTTGCTCTTTTCTTTCTTTTAAAAAAAATATTTCATTGACTTTTTTTTTTTTTTTTCGTGTTCGGAGAAGTCATATAAATTGAAAAGGAAACTAAATCCTTTTCATTGAATCATAGCCTTGAAAAAAGAAAGTCATTACTTTTCACATTTGGATGCATGAAGAAAAGGGGGAAGAAAGAAAAATGATTTCCAAAGGAAGAAAAACATGAGAAAAATGATTCCCTCCACACCCAAGGATTCATTTTCCCACACTAAGGATTCACTTTACTTTCTAAATTTCTTAAACTTTTCAAATACCGGAAAAGAAAATAGATAAGAATAACAATTTTTCAAAGGAAAGAAAATAACAAGGAATTTTTTTTTCTTTCCATTTTGTGAACCAAACAAGGTTTAGAGTAGAAAAGTGTTGGTTTTTTAATGCATGTGTTGCTTGGAAAGCAACACACATGAGTGATTCAAAAGGCATCGACTCTTTCTTTTAGTCCCACATGGGAAAGGAGAAAAAGTTCTCCTTTCCATATAAGACTTTTCCCTCCTTAGTGGGTTAGTGCGTTGTGTAGGGGATGGGCTACATCCCATCCAATCCGCGAGCGGGTGCGCGATTTAATGCGCGTTTATTTGTCGCGCACTTTGCACGCTTGCGCGCCGCGGACCGGACCAAGGGTATAAAGGTAATTTTCTATCTCTTTTTAATTATTATTTGATTTAATTTTTTGGTTCGGTTGCCTGGTCTTCCGCAAGAACTGTTACCACGTAATTTCGTTACGGGATTTGTGGATCGCGGAGATAATTCTGGCCACGTACAGAGAGATTTGATTTTAAAATCAAATCAGGTGATCTGTTGGATCAGATACGAAAAATCTTTTCTCTCTCTCTCATCCCCGTTCGGAACTCTGTTCGTACAGAAGAGAAAAGTTGCAACCAGAACCCTCCTCCTCCTCCTTCCGTCCAACTCTTTCTCTGGGCAAGGCTGTGATCGATCGAGGGATTCACTACCGGGTGCACGGTACTGTGGATCGAAGGATTCGTTGTATCTCGGGGATAGATCGCTGGAACCCGCTGCACAAATGTGGGGGCGAAATTCTATTCTAAGGACAGCGTTTGTAACGTGCCTCGAATCCTAAACTCTTAATTCCTGTTCTGAATTTTACTTCTTCTGATTGCTTGCGTTAGGAATTCTGTCTAATATTTCCAACAATCTTAGAATAGAATTTCTTTAGGTTCTGTTTACCTTCTGTTTGCTTTATTCCTACGCACGCACTATGAATCCCACAGCAGAGGAATTCTCGACCAGTATTCACAACTCCTCCAAACCAGAGAAGTTTGATGGTCAGAATTTTAAGCGGTGGCAGCGCAGGATGACCTACTGGTTGACCTGCCTGAAACTGTCAAAGGCTCTTAAAGAACCTGATACCCTGCCTGACCTACACGAACCTGCTAGGACTTTTGAATTAGAATCATACAATGAGACAGACTTTATTTGTCACGGAAAAATACTGAGTTGTCTGTCTGACACGCTGTATGATATCTACTGCACAACTACCACTTCTAGAGAACTTTGGGAAGCCCTCGATAAGAAATACTCCAATGAAGGAGCAGGTTCTGAGGTTTACATTGTAGACAGGTTCCTAGAGTTTAAGATGGTTGATGAGAAGTCTGTTGTTGAACAGACTAACACCCTGCAAACCATTATTCACGAGATGTCTCCGAAAGACATGCCACTAGCTGATAAATTTCTTATTGCTGCCTTCATAAATAAATTGCCTCCATCCTGGAAATCCTTTGGCTTATAACTGAAACACAATAAGGAGCCAATGTCCTTTGATGAGCTGTTTGTCTCTCTCCGCATTGAGGAAGAGAGTAGAAGTAGGGACAAGGAACCTTTGAGTAGTGAATTCGAGGCAAAGTTACATATTGCTGAGTCCAAGGGAAAGCCTAAGGGCCAACCCTTTCAACAGAGAAATAACCCCCAGAACAGGAATCCTACAAAGAAACAATTCCTGAAACCAAAACCTATTATTGGGAAAGACAACAGGCCAAAGCGGGAATGCTACAACTGTGGCAAGCCTGGCCACTTTGCTAGGCAATGTCGCCACAGGAAGAAGGGTCAGGGATTCCAGAATCCTGATCGTCGAACTCCTGCTGCTGACGCTCCTGTTGTTCCTCAGGCTCACGTAGTCATAGCCGGAACCGAATCTATCGGTACCGATGATCAGACGTTTGTAGTTGTATGTTCTGGTTTTGAAACCTCGTATCAGCCTACTGATTGGTGGATTGATACAGGAGAAAATGTCCATGTATGTCCCAATATTGATTCATTTTCCTCCTACCGACAGGTTGAGGAAGGCGAATCAGTAGCTATGGGAAACTCGAGTGCTGCCAGAGTGCTTGAAAAGGGAAGAGTGAATCTCAAGTTGTCTTCGGGCAAGATTCTCCCTTTGCATAATGTGCAGCACGTACCGGACGTGAATAAAAATCTGATTTCTGGATATTTGTTAAATAAACATGGCTACAAACTAGTTTTTGAGTCTGATCGAGTTGTAATCTCCCTAAACGGGAATTTTATTGGGAAAGGCTATGTTTGTGGGGGTCTATTTAAACTTTCTGTTGATATTTCTTGTAACTCTTTTACTTCTAGTTTAAATAACATTGCTTATAATAATGTTTCTGCTGCAAATGCATTATCTTCCAATATTGATAACTATAATGTTTGGCATGGTCGCTTGGGACATGTGAATTTTAATTCTGTAAAGAGAATGTCTATTTTGCAATTAATTCCCAAGATTGATATGAGCAAGAACGATAAATGTGAGATTTGTACTCAAGCCAAACAGCCTAGAAAATCCTTTCATTCAGTTGAAAGAAATTCTCAGCTTTTGGAGCTTATTCATAGCGACATCTGTGAATTAAACGGTGTCCTCTCTCGCAGTGGTAAGCGTTACTTCATAACTTTTAAAGATGATTATTCTAAATACTGCTATGTTTACTTGCTTAGAACAAAAGATGAGGCTCTTAGTAAGTTTGTTTCTTTTAAAGCTGAAGTTGAGAATCAGCTTGAAAAGAAAATAAAAATTCTTAGGTCTGATCGTGGGGGTGAATACACCTCTGCTGATTTTGACTCCTTTTGTGAATTGCATGGAATAATACATGAAGTAACTGCCCCTTATGCTCCTCAACAGAATGGGGTAGCAGAAAGGAAAAATAGGACTTTAGTAGATATGATTAATGCTATGTTAGGTAGCTCTGGTTTATCTGATAATTTGTGGGGGGAAGCCTTACTTTCTGCATGTCATATTCTGAATAAAGTTCCTTTTAAAAAGACTGATAAAACCCCTTATGAATTATGGAAGGGCAGAAAACCATCTTTGAAATATTTCAAAGTGTGGGGGTGTCTTGCAAAAGTCTCTGTCCCTCCTACTAAGAAAAGGAAATTGGGACCCAAGACCGTAGACTGTGTATTTTTGGGTTATGCTCAAAACAGTATTGCTTATAGATTTCTTATTATTAAGAGTGAGGTTAATGGTATTGATGCAAACACTGTTATGGAATCTAGGGATGCTACATTTTTTGAAAATGTCTTTCCTTTGAAAAATAGAACCCCTAGATCTTCTATATCTGCACAAGTTCATATTGCAACTTCTAGTTCTCAAGTAGAAACCCTAGTAGAACCTAGGAGGAGTAAAAGAGCCAGAAGAGAACCAAACCTAGGAGAAGGGTTTTTCACCTATCTTGTTGAAGAGGACCCTATATCTTATAAAGGGGCTATGTCTTCTGTAGACTCACTGTTTTGGAAAGAAGCCATTAACAGTGAAATAGATTCTATTATGTCAAATAGAACCTGGGATTTAGTTAACCTTCCTATAGGTTGCAAACCAATTGGTTGCAAATGGATCTTCAGTAAGAAGCTAAGACCTGACGGGTCTATTGAGAAGTTCAAAGCAAGGTTAGTTGCTAAAGGGTTCAAACAAAGGGAAGGAGTAGACTTCTTTGACACATACTCTCCAGTTACTAGGATTGCCACAATTAGAATGTTAATTGCTATTGCATCTGTTCATAAACTGTTTATTCATCAAATGGATGTAAAAACTGCATTTTTGAATGAAGATTTACAGGAAGAGATTTACATGGAACAACCTGAAGGGTTTGTTGTTCCAGGACAAGAACACAAGGTATGTAAATTGATTAAATCTCTTTATGGGCTGAAGCAAGCGCCAAAGCAATGGCATGATAAATTTGATAAGGTAATTCTATCTTATGGTTTTGCTATTAATGATTCTGATAAATGTGTATATAGCAAAACTGTTGGCAGCTCATGCGTAATATTGTGTTTATACGTTGATAATATTCTTATTTTTGGCACTGACATGGATATTGTTTATGATATCAAAAGTTTTCTGTCTCAAAATTTTGATATAAAAGATTTAGGACCTGCTGATGTGATTTTAGGACTTAAATTAAGTCGCACTTCTGAGGGAATTGGTATCTCCCAATCTCATTATATAGAAAAGGTCCTGAAAAGATTTAACAATTTTGATTCTAAACCTGTAAGCACTCCATATGATGCAAGTATCAGGTTGAAGAAGAACAAAGGAGACAGTGTGGCTCAGCTGAAGTATTCTCAGCAAATTGGGTGTTTGAACTATATTGCTAACCGTACCAGACCTGATATTTCCTACGCAGTAGAAAAGCTTAGTCGGTACACAAGCAATCCGAATAGTTCACACTGGATTGCCTTAGAAAGGGTAATGAGATACCTGAAGGGTACTGTATCCCATGGATTATTCAATGGAGGATACCCATCTGTATTAGAAGGGTACACTGATGCAAACTGGATCTCAGATACAGATGAGACCAAAGCCACAAGTGGATATGTATTCACATTGGGAGGAGCTGCTGTCGCTTGGAACTCAACCAGGCAGACCTGTATATCTAGATCGACTATGGAGGCAGAGTTCATAGCTCTTGACCTCACCAGTGAGGAAGCAGACTGGCTCAGGAATCTGGTAACAGATATTCCTCTGTGGAGCAAACCAGTTCCTGCTATCCCTGTACACTGTGACAGCCAGGCTGCTATAGCAAAGGCTCAAAGGACAAGCTATAATGGAAAATCCAGACATATACGTCTGAGGTACAATCGGGTGAAGCAATTGCGGTCCAGCGGAGTAATTGCAATTGACTTCGTCAGATCAAAGAACAATCTAGCGGATCCTCTAACTAAAGGTCTCTCAAGGAGACTAGTGTTGGAGACGGCAAGAGGAATGGGGTTAAAGCCCTTAAATTAAGTCACCTCAAAGGCAACCTAACCTTCGATTGGTAGCACCAAGAAAAGGTTCAATGGGTAACAACAAAATTGATGTGTGACTGGAAAGCACTATATAGATGTAATTGTAATGAACCATTCCTCTACTATATAGTATTGATCTGCAATAAAATTGAGGTTGATTGTAAAATCTTAATGAATCTGTGGCTTGTAAAGCAGGGTTTATAAATTGCAGAATACCTAGAAAGATTCACCTATTTGGGAGTGAAAGTGGGGCCACATTCTATGGGAACTCGGGCTGTTCTCTAGAGCTCTCAAGAAACCGAGATAAGCACATGGCAGAAAAGTGCACAACTGTTGATACGATCAAATGCCTGTAATGTGTTTGTGTGTACGTTGAGTCTGTACAAATAAGATCCTAAGTTCAAGACTTACGTCACTTTGGATCCGTATAGATGAAATGTACAACACTAAGGGGAGGTTCAAGTCCGGAAGATACCTTCCTCTGATACAGAATGTAACTGCCCAAATCTTATTCTCTTTTCTATCGTTCTGCCTATCTACATTCTTTCGTTCCTTTTGAATCATGTGGGGGATTGTTGGTTTTTTAATGCATGTGTTGCTTGGAAAGCAACACACATGAGTGATTCAAAAGGCATCCACTCTTTCTTTTAGTCCCACATGGGAAAGGAGAAAAAGTTCTCCTTTCCATATAAGGCTTTCCCCTCCTTAGTGGGTTAGTGGGTTGTGTAGGGGATGGGCTACATCCCATCCAACCTGCGAGTGGGTGCGCGATTTAATGCACGTTTTTGACGCATTTATTTGTCGCACACTTAGCACTTTGCACGCTTGCGCGCCGCGGACCGGACCAAGGGTATAAAGGAAATTTTCTATCTCTTTTTAATTATTATTTGATTTAATTTTTTGGTTCGGTTGCCTGGTCTTCCGCAAGAATTGTTACCACGTAATTCCGTTACAAAATTTGTGGATCGCAGAGATAATTCTGGCCACGTACAGAGAGATTTGATTTTAAAATCAAATCAGGTGATCTGTTGGATCAGATACGAAAAATCTTTTCTCTCCCTCTCATCCCCGTTCGGAACTCTGTTCGTACAGAAGAGGAAAGTTGCAACCAGAACCCTCCTCCTCCTCCTTTCGTCCAACTCTTTCTCTGGGCAAGGCTGTGATCGATCGAGGGATTCACTACCGGGTGCACGGTGCTGTGGATCGAAGGATTCGTTGTATCTCGGGGATAGATCGCTGGAATCCGCTGTACAAATGTGGGGGCAAAATTCTATTCTAAGGACAGCGTTTGTAACGTGCCTCGAATCCTAAACTCTTAATTCCTGTTCTGAATTTTACTTCTTCGGATTGCTTGCGTTAGGAATTCTGTCTAATATTTCCAACAATCTTAGAATAGAATTTCTTTAGGTTCTGTTTACCTTCTGTTTGCTTTATTCCTACGCACGCACTATGAATCCCACAACAGAAGAATTCTCGACCAGTATTCACAACTCCTCCAAACCGGAGAAGTTTGATGGTCAGAATTTTAAGCGGTGGCAGCGCAGGATGACCTACTGGTTGACCTGCCTGAAACTGTCAAAGGATCTTAAAGAACCTGATACCCTGCCTGACCTACACGAACCTGCTAGGACTTTTGAATTAGAATCATACAATGAGACAGACTTTATTTATCACGAAAAAATACTGAGTTATCTGTCTGACACGCTGTATGATATCTACTGCACAACTACCACTTCTAGAGAACTTTGGGAAGCCCTCGATAAGAAATACTCCAATGAAGGAGCAGGTTCTGAGGTTTACATTGTAGACAGGTTCCTAGAGTTTAAGATGGTTGATGAGAAGTCTGTTGTTGAACAGACTAACACCCTGCAAACTATTATTCACGAGATGTCTCCGAAAGACATGCCACTAGCTGATAAATTTCTTATTGCTGCCTTCATAAATAAATTGCCTCCATCCTGGAAATCCTTTGGCTTAAAACTGAAACACAATAAGGAGCCAATGTCCTTAGATGAGCTGTTTGTCTCTCTCCACATTGAGGAAGAGAGTAGAAGTAGGGACAAGGAACCTTTGAGTAGTGAATTCGAGGCAAAGTTGCATATTGCTGAGTCCAAGGGAAAGCCTAAGGGCCAACCCTTTCAACAGAGAAATAACCCCCAGAACAGGAATCCTACAAAGAAACAATTCCTGAAACCAAAACCTGTTATTGGGAAAGACAACAGGCCAAAGCGGGAATGCTACAACTGTGGCAAGCCTGGCCACTTTGCTAGGCAATGTCGCCACAGGAAGAAGGGTCAGGGATTCCAGAATCCTGATCATCGAACTCCTGCTGCTGACACTCTTATTGTTCCTCAGGCTCACGTAGTCATAGCCGGAACCGAATCTATCGGTACCGATGATCAGAGGTTTGTAGCTGTATGTTCTGGTTTTGAAACCTCGTATCAGCCTACTGATTGGTGGGTTGATACAGGAGCAAATGTCCATGTATGTCCTAATATTGATTCATTTTCCTCCTACCGACAGGTTGAGAAAGGCAAATCAGTAGCTATGGGAAACTCGAGTGCTGCCAGAGTGCTTGGAAAGGGAAGAGTGAATCTCAAGTTGTCTTCGGGAAAGATTCTCCCTTTGCATAATGTGCAGCATGTATCGGACGTGAATAAAAATCTGATTTCTGGATATTTGTTAAATAAACATGGCTACAAACTAGTTTTTGAGTCTGATCGAGTTGTAATCTCCCTAAACGGAAATTTTATTGGGAAAGGCTATGTTTGTGGGGGTCTATTTAAACTTTCTGTTGATATTTCTTATAACTCTTTTACTTCTAGTTTAAATAACATTGCTTATAATAATGTTTCTGCTGCAAATGTATTATCTTCCGATATTGATAACTATAATGTTTGGCATGGTCGCTTGGGACATATGAATTTTAATTCTGTAAAAAGAATGTCTATTTTGCAATTAATTCCCAAGATTGATATGAACAGGAATGATTAATGTGAGATTTGTACTCAAGCCAAACAGCCTAGAAAATTCTTTCATTCAGTTGAAAGAAATTCTCAGCTTTTGGAGCTTATTCATAGCGACATCTGTGAATTAAACGGTGTCCTCACTCGCAGTGGTAAGCGTTACTTCATAACTTTTATAGATGATTATTCTAAATACTGCTATGTTTACTTGCTTAGAACAAAAGATGAGGCTCTTAGTAAGTTTGTTTCTTTTAAAGCTGAAGTTGAGAATCAGCTTGAAATGAAAATAAAAATTCTTAGGTCTGATCGTGGGGGTGAATACACCTCTGCTGATTTTGACTCCTTTTGTGAATTGCATGGAATAATACATGAAGTAACTGCCCCTTATGCTCCTCAATAGAATGGGGTAGCAGAAAGAAAAAATAGGACTTTAGTAGATATGATTAATGCTATGTTAGGTAGCTCTGGTTTATCTAATAATTTGTGGGGGGAAGCCTTACTTTCTGCATGCAATATTCTGAATAAAGTTCCTTTTAAAAAGACTGATAAAACCCCTTATGAATTATGGAAGGGCAGAAAACCATCTTTGAAATATTTTAAAGTGTGGGGGTGTCTTGCAAAAGTCTATGTCCCTCCTACTAAGAAAAGGAAATTGGGACCCAAGACCGTAGACTGTGTATTTTTGGGTTATGCTCAAAACAGTATTGCTTATAGATTTCTTGTTATTAAGAGTGAGGTTAATGGTATTGATGCAAACACTGTTATGAAATCTAGGGATGCTACATTTTTTGAAAATGTCTTTCCTTTGAAAAATAGAACCCCTAGATCTTCTATATCTGCACAAGTTCCTATTGCAACTTCTAGTTCTCAAGTAGAAACCCTAGTAGAACCTAGGAGGAGTAAAAGAGCCAGAAGAGAACCAAACCTAGGAGAAGGGTTTTTCACCTATCTTGTTGAAGAGGACCCTATATCTTATCAAGGGGCTATGTCTTCTGTAGACTCACTGTTTTGGAAAGAAGCCATTAACAGTGAAATAGATTCTATTATGTCAAATAGAACCTGGGATTTAGTTAACCTTCCTATAGGTTGCAAACCAATTGGTTGCAAACGGATCTTCAGGAAGAAGCTAAGACCTGATGGGTCTATTGAGAAGTTCAAAGCAAGGTTAGTTGCTAAAGGGTTCAAACAAAGGGAAGGAGTAGACTTCTTTGACACATACTCTCCAGTTACTAGGATTGCCACAATTAGAATATTAATTGCTATTGCATCTGTTCATAAACTGTTTATTCATCAAATGGATGTAAAAACTGCATTTTTGAATGGAGATTTACAGGAAGAGATTTACATGGAACAACCTGAAGGGTTTGTTGTTCCAGGACAAGAATACAAGGTATGTAAATTGATTAAATCTCTTTATGGGCTGAAGCAAGTGCCAAAGCAATGGCATGATAAATTTGATAAGGTAATTCTATCTTATTGTTTTGCTATTAATGATTCTGATAAATGTGTATATAGCAAAACTGTTGGCAGCTCATGCGTAATATTGTGTTTATACGTTGATGATATTCTTATTTTTGGTACTGACATGGATATTGTTTACGATATCAAAAGTTTTCTGTCTCAAAATTTTGATATGAAAGATTTAGGACCTGCTGATGTGATTTTAGGACTTAAATTAAGTCGCACTTCTGAGGAAATTGGTATCTCCCAATCTCATTATATAGAAAAGGTCCTGAAAAGATTTAACTATTTTGATTCTAAACCTGTAAGCACTCCATATGATGCAAGTATCAGGTTGAAGAAGAACAAAGGAGACAGTGTGGCTCAGCTGAAGTATTCTCAGCAAATTGAGTGTTTGAACTATATTGCTAACCGTACCAGACCTGATATTTCCTACGCAGTAGGAAAGCTTAGTCGGTACACAAGCAATCCGAATAGTTTACACTGGATTGCCTTAGAAAGGGTAATGAGATACCTGAAGGGTACTTTATCCCATGGATTATTCTATGGAGGATACCCATCTGTATTAGAAGGGTACACTGATGCAAACTGGATCTAAGATACAGATGAGACCAAAGCCACAAGTGGATATGTATTCACATTGGGAGGAGCTGCTGTCGCTTGGAACTCAACCAGGCAGACCTGTATATCTAGATCGACTATGGAGGCAGAGTTCATAGCTCTTGACCTCACCAGTGAGGAAGCAGACTGGCTCAGGAATTTGGCAACAGATATTCCTCTGTGGAGCAAACCAGTTCCTGCTATCCCTGTACACTGTGACAGCCAGGCTGCTATAGCAAAGTGTGAAACCCAATTTTTGTTAATTAATATTAGTATTATATTATTATTATTATATACATTTATTATAATTATTAGTATTATTTTTGAGTGTTAAAATAAATTTCAAAAATTAAAAACATGGACATTTGGATGTTGACCCAGACCCGAGCCCGAACCCAGACCTGGATCTAATCCTATTTCTTAATTCTGAATTCTTTCTATTAATAAAAAATAATAATTGGAGTTTTGAGCTGGTCTACGAGGGACCAGCACATAACCCGTTCTCCCAATTTCTTCTCACAGCACTATCCCTCTCCTCCTCCCACGTTCATCTCTCTCCCTACTCTTCTCCTCACCACAAACCAACTCAAACCCACTCCCTCCCAACTCTCTCCAGAGAACCACCTCAACTCCTCTCTACCCCTCTTCATCAGAGAATAACTCTCTCTCTCTCCACTCAAGATCAAAACCCTCTACACACTCTCCCACCCACTCTCCCTCACAACTTCCCGCAGCCCCTACCTGCGGATCCGAGCTTCCCGCGCGGCCGACTTCCGCCGCGACCCAGCGCCCTTCCCGCCGGCCTCCTCCCCTTGTCCGTCGGAGCCGCGCCGCCCCGAGCCCTCCAGCGGCGCCCCGCGCCCGACACCGCACGGCTGACCCCTTCACCCCTTCGCCGACCCTTCTCGGCGCCCCTCCGACCGTCGGTCGCCGCTTTTCGGCGACCCAGCGGCCTCCCCGACCAGATCCAGCCGCGTGCCCGTCCCCGAGGCAGCGCCCCCGGTTCCCAGTGCCTCCCCGCGCTCTCGCGGCCTCGTCCAGCGCTGTCCAGCGCTTCGGCTGTTTCCTTTTGCTCCGGTTCCCGCGAGCCTGTGCCCCGCTGATCCGGACAGCACAGACAACGCTGTCCGCGGGTTCCCGACTTGCTGTTCCCGTCTTTCTTTTTCTATAACTTACATCTGAGAGCTCTAGCCGAGCAACCCAAGGTATAACCCCTGTCCCGTCCCATTTTCTTCAGTCTATGATGAGATTGGTCCCCGATTCCCTCCTGGGAATTCGGTTTTTAGCGACGTCGTCGTTTCGGAACCTTCGGAAAGGTTCTGTTGGTTGTTTTTCTTTCCTGAAACTTTTCGGAAATGGATTTCGATATATTTTGGGTTTTCGGATTTTTTCGGTAGCGTGCTGTGAATGTTTTGGTTGGATTCGGACTTCCGAACTTGGTTCGGGTCGTTCTGAAATAATCTGTGGAATGTTTGTGGTTATTTATATATATATATATATATATTGGGATTCCCTGGTTTGGGATTTGCAGGAAAGATTATCGGCATATTTCCCAGTTTTTGGGTTGACCAAAAACAGAGGATATGCTGCCGGATTTTTCCGTAAATTTAATTATATTTTAAAAATGATTTCAAAATGGATTTCGAAATTATATTAAATATTTGGATTTTGGGCGACGACCGTATCGGTCAATGGGCCCCGGCTAAGTGCAAACGAAACCGGCCTCGCCCGGACGTTGAGGCATTAGCCTAGTTGACGATTGGACCATATCTGAGACTAGTCACTATTTAATTTATTTTATTTATTTAATTATAACTAATTATAGAAAGTTTAGAACTAACGACCGTTTTTGTCTTATTTCAATTTATGTAAATAAATTGTAATGGACATAAGCCCAGCTGGTTGTTGGTTCTGTAACTGTAATTTGGTAGCGTAGGATTTTTGGTTATTTGCTGATTTTGCGAGTTTTTGTAGCATACGAATAAATCGGATAAAAGTTATTTTCATATAAAAAAATTATAAAGATTTTCTCACCTAAAATCTACAAGTTTTAATATTAACTAACGATCATGTATTTCTCGCTAAAATAAGAAATTTAGTTTTATATTTATAATTATGAAAATACAAAGTTTTAATCAAATTAAATTGATATCGACGAGTTTTCCAAAATACAAAGTTTAAAACTATCTTTCCCTCGTTATTAATTCAACGCACAAATAACCGTGTTTTGTTCGTGTTTTATTAATAAAGAATTAAAATGGATTAGGACACAATTAGAGATTTCAGCTAGCGTAGCTAGATTTGGTAACCCTGGTTTCTGAGTCAATTTCTCGAATGTAGGAATTCGAGGACGATCCTAAATTCCTATCTCGAAGTCTTTATCCTCTCCAGTCCAGTCTATTTTGAGCCAAGTATAGTTTGTGTTAGTTTACATTTATTTTAATAATCGTTTTATTGCAAGTTTAAACCACGATGCAAACACGAAACTCTCCCTGAGAGTACTGACTGCAACTACTGTAACTGATTGGGGACTGGGGGAATAGAGTAATATTTATGACCACATCCAACTGTAACTTAGGCCAGTATTAGCTTACCCCTCATACACACGGGGATAAGACGAATCGTATCAATAGGATACAACTGTACATCCCAAGCCGGTCATATTCATTGTCTATTCAAATCACACTGTTTTACTGCTAGAAAACTGTTCATTTCTAAACTGTTTAAAAGTGCATGATCCTATTATTTATTTTAACTGTTTAAATTAGCATGAATTATACTTTGCTCCCTCCTGACTGGAGATACATTTTTAGGGGACATTGAAGATGCTGAGCTGTTATACAGCAGTTACTACGACCCCGTTCTGTACCCTGTAGTGCTGCCAGAGTCCCCATTGGAGGACATTGGGACTGAGGCCGATGAGCCGGCTGATTAGATAGCTTTTCCTTTTTCCAGCTTTGTTGTTTATTTAAAACTCTGTTATTTGAATTCAGATATTTATTTCAGTACATTTAAATTTCAGTTGTATTTTTTTCAAAGTTTAATAAAGATTCATTTTTTTGAATTTGAGTTGTGACAAATATAGATGTTGTTGTATGGTTACCTGCTAATGGAACAGCTTACTGCCGCCGTCTCAACAACGGTGCAGGCTGGACATGATCCGGTTCGACCCAATTATTTGGGATCGGGTCGTGACATATTTTTAGTGGTGGCCCATGCAGGTCAAACAACAACTTAGAAAAACATACTTAGAAACAATTAGAACATTAGAACATTGATTTGTCACAACATAGGTCCGAATTATATATAAATAAATATTTTTGTTTGATTATAGACTGGTAGGCTACCTTGCTTATGTGTGCATCCTAAACCTTCCAGAGAATGACCATTGACAAGACCAATCCTGCTGACGATGAGGTTTCATCTCCGGATCATACCCCATATCCTCAACCAAGTCCTGGGTTTATTCTCTCGCAGCTGATTGACCGTCCCCATAATGCATCCAGTGAAGTTTTTACTACACCGGCGGATCCTACCTCTTCTCAAACTGAGCTGCATTTCCTTGGTGAAGTACCCATTTCTGATGCTCCACCAGTACCAGCGAACACCTCCCAAATGGTTGCCCTACTTCAAGAAATCCTGGAGTCCCAGAAGGCTCAAGCTGAAGCCCAGCAGGAACAGATGGATATCACGAGAGAAGTCATGAAGAACGTCAATGATGTAGCCTTAGCTATCTCCAATCAAGTTAGTGCGGAACCTCACCCTAGGAGGGGTACCCCTGAATCTAGAAGATATTTGGGTCCCATCAAGTACTCTACTTTCCGGCAGTCTTGTCGTAAGAGGCTATTGGCTTGTGACTACTGCAAGAGGCCTGGTCATCAGGCCGTTAGTTGCCGCAAGAGATTGGGACAATGTTTGGCATGTGGATCCGCTGAACATCGGATAAAGAACTGCCTCTTATCTTCCCATTATACCAGAGCACCTACCCCAGCAACACCTGCTACGCCGCAACCTAGGGACTCTCTTCCTATCAAGCAGATCTTGCCTTCTACCCCCATTGCAGGAGGGCATGATGCAGACTCGAGGATCATAGAGGAAGATGAAGCAGTTGGAGACTGCTCATGCAAGAGCCAGAACCATGAAGATTAGTACCTAGGACTGCTGAATAGCATTATCTATTGTTATAAGAAGTTGTAACAGGATGTCCTTAGATCAATCATAAGAGTTTTGCTGTAATTCTCCACATGAATAAAATTCTTAGTTACACCTTTATGGTAGATGTTTTCCCTGATAGTTTTCCCGGATTACCCCAGATATAGACATAGAGTTCACTATTGACCTAGTCCCCGGCTCTTACCTAGTTTAAGGGATGCTACAGAGTCAACCTGAAGGAGGCCAAAGAGATGAAGGACCAGATCAACGAAGTTCTAGGATTTACCCAAGATGGAACTTCATCCTAGGGAGAGTCTGTATTGTTAGTGCACAAGAAGGACGGAACAGTACGGATGTGCATCGACTACCGGGCGCTGAACAATACCACCATCAAGAACAAGTACCCTTTGCCCCGGATCGATGACCTATATGATCAATTGAGCGGAGCCAAGGTATTTTTGAAGATAGATCTTAGATCTGGCTACCATCAGATCAGGGTCAGGAAGGAAGATATTCCCAAGACGACATTCAACACTAAGTATGGGCAGTTTGGATTCTTGGACATGCCGTTTGGACTGACGAATGCTCCTGCGGTGTTCATGAACCTTGTGAACAAGGTTTTCCATGAATATCTAGATCAAATTGTCGTTGTCTTCTTCAATGACATTCTGATCTATTCAAAGACGGAAAAGGAGCACGAAGAGCACCTCAGGAAAGTTCTGGAAACTTTGCGGAAGGAGAAGCTCTATGGTAAGCTATCCAAATGCGAATTCTTTTTAGACAAAGTAGAATTTTTGGGCCATGTTGTCACAGGAAAAGGAATTTCGGTGGATCCAAAGAAGATAGCTGCTATTGAGAAGTGGACTGCACCAAGCTCGGTTGCAGAGATCAGAAGTTTTTTGGGTTTGGCTGGCTACTACCGGAAGTTTGTGAAGGATTTCTCCAAGATTGCTGAACCAATGAAGAAGCTTACCAGGAAGAACGAGGAATTCATTTGGTCTGAGGCTTGCCAGTCAGCTTTTGAGGAACTAAAGAAGAGGCTTACAACAGCGCCGATACTTGCGCTACCCGCAGGTACCAGCGGTTTCTCAATCTATAGTGATGCTTCCGATAAGGGACTGGGCTGCGTTCTTCAACAACACGGGAAAGTAATTGCTTATGCATCTAGGCAATTACGGACTCATGAGAAGAACTATCCCACACATGACTTGGAGCTTGCAGCGGTGATATTTGCTTTGAAGCTATGGAAGCACTACCTGTATGGAGAGAGAGTGGAAATATTTACAGACCACAAAAGTCTGAAATATGTTTTCACTCAGAAGGAGCTGAACATGAGACAGAGGCGATGGCTGGAGCTGATGAAAGATTTTGACATCAACCTGCAATATCATCCGGGTAAGGCTAATGTTGTTGCAGATGCACTTAGTCGATACCCGATGGCAATGTTCTTGACCAAGGAGCGTCATTTACTGGAGGACATAGAGAAGCTTGGATTGGAGATTGTACTGCCAGAAGAAGAGATGAAGAAACTTGGAAGAGAAGCCATCGTACCAGGAGATGAATCATCATTGATGCAGTTGCAAGTGCGTTCGAGTCTGATGGACAGAGTCAAGGAGGCACAATTCCAAGACGAGACGCTTTGTAAATTCAGAGACCAAGTGCTGACAGGGACACTTGAAGGATTCTCAATCGCCAGCGACGGAGCACTGAAGAATGGTACGAGGCTTTGTGTACCAACTGGCGAACTGAGGAACGAGCTGATGCAAGAAGCGCACCAGTCGCAGTATTCCATACATCCAGGAGCCAACAAAATGTACCGGGATATGCGTACTATAGTATGGTGGTACGGAATGAAGAAGGACGTATCCAGGTATGTGGCTAGATGTTTAATTTGTCAGCAAGTTAAAGCTAGCAGACAGAGACCAGCAGGACTATTGCAGTCGTTTGACATTCTGGAGTGGAAATGGGAGCACATAACGATGGATTTTGTATCGGGACTGCCTCGATCCCAAGGAGGGAAGGATGCCATTTGGGTTATCGTGGACCGACTGACGAAGTCAGCTCACTTTATCCCCTTCAAGGTTGGTCTATCCACCGAGAAGTTGGCAGCACTGTACATGCGGCACATCTACCGGATTCATGGAGTACCGGTAAGTATTGTATCTGACAGAGATACGAGATTTACCTCTCACTTTTGGAAGAGTTCGCATGACAGCTTGGGAACACAATTGAAGTTCAGTACTACCTGTCACTTCCAGACAGATGGACAATCAGAGAAGACAATCCAGACGCCTGAAGACATACCGAGATTTTTGCGTATTGGAGTTTGGAGGGTCTTGGGAAGATCATTTACACTTGGTAGAGTTCTCTTACGACAACAGATACCAAGCCAGCATTTGGTATGATTCTATTTGAAACTCTCTATGGACGTTGTTGCCGTACACCACTTGCATGGGACGACGTGGGAGAAAGAGTACTGCTGGATCCAGAGTTGGTGACTGACGCAGTAGAAAAGGTGAATGTAAGCTTAGGATTGCCCAAGACAGACAGAAGCATAGGGTCGATAGTAGTCGTCGACCTGTGGAGTTTGAAGAAGGAGATAGCGTTACTGTGAAGTTTTCTCCTACCAGAGGAACGATCAGTTTTGACGGAGCTGGGAAATTGAGGCCAGGTACATCAGGCCATTTGAAGTTTTAAGACGAGTTGGAAGTAGCGTACCGGTTAGCTCCACCAGCTAATCTTGAGCGAGTACACAACGTCTTCTACGTATCACAGCTCAGACGCTAAAATCCGGATTCGAGTCACATTTTGGATAATTCAGAGCTGAAGATTGGACTCAACCTTTCAGTGCCAGAGAAACCAATTGCAAGCGTAGTCAGAGGTGAGAAGAAGATCAGAATTTGAGCCATCACATAAACTCCTATTTCTTATCTTTTCGTTCTAAACTTGACTGATGCTGCTAATTCGGCCTAGTTTTGCAAGCTATCTCTTTATCAAGCTTGATCATGACAGTATTTTATTGGGTGCACCCACTAATATATTGTCTAATCAGGACCGATGCATGATGGTCTGATCAACCTCGTGTACTTTGGTTCGCTTTTGTATTTTTCTACATGGATGATATCATAAATGAAACTTGTCCCTAAACCGTCTCATCCACGACTGTCTTGGAAATTCTTATTGTTGGACCTGAGTTACGGGCGTGGTACCCGTACCTGTTTGATTCTCCTACCCTGCCTTTAATTTCGAGGACAAAATTTGCTAAGGAGGAAAGATTGTGAAACCCAATTTTTGTTAATTAATATTAGTATTATATTATTATTATATATATATTTATTATAATTATTAGTATTATTTTTGAGTGTTGAAATAAATTTCAAAAATTAAAAACATGGACTTTTGGATGTTGACCCAGACCCGAGCCCGAACCCAGACCTGGATCTAATCCTATTTCTTAATTCTGAATTCTTTCTATTAATAAAAATAATAATAATAGGAGTTTTGAGCTGGTCCACGAGGGACCAGCACATAACCCGTTCTCCCAATTTCTTCTCACAGCACTATCCCTCTCCTCCTCCCACGTTCATCTCTCTCCCTACTCTTCTCCTCACCACAAACCAACTCAAACCCACTCCCTCCCAACTCTCTCCAGAGAACAACCTCAACTCCTCTCTACCCCTCTTTATCAGAGAACAACTCTCTCCCTACTCAAGATCAAAACCCTCTACACACTCTCCCACCCACTCTCCCTCACAACTTCCCGCAGCCCCTACCCGCGGATCCGAGCTCCCCGTGCGGCCGACTTCTGCCGCGAACCAGCGCCCTTCCCGCCGGCCTCCTCCCCTTGTCCGTCGGAGCCGCGCCGCCCCGAGCCCCCAGCGGTGCCCCGCGCCCGACGCCGCACGGCCGACCCCTTCACCCCTTCGCCGACCCTTCTCGGCGCCCCTCCGACCGTCGGCCGCCGCTTCCCGGCGACCCAGCGGCCTCCCCGACCAGATCCATCCGCGTACCCGTCCCCGAGGCAGCGCCCCCGGTTCCCGGCGCCTCCCCGCGCTCTCGCGGCCTCGTCCAGCGCTGTCCAGCGCTTCGACTGTTTCCTTTTGCTCCGGTTCCCGCGAGCCTGTGCCCCGCTGATCCGGACAGCACAGACAGCGCTGTCCGTGGGTTCCCGACTTGCTGTTCCCGTCTTTCTTTTTCTATAACTTACATCTGAGAGCTCTAGCCGAGCAACCCAAGGTATAACCCCTGTCCCGTCCCATTTTCTTCAGTCTATGATGAGATTGGTCCCCGATTCCCTCCTGGGAATTCGGTTTTTAGCGACGTCGTCGTTTCGGAACCTTCGGAAAGGTTCTGTTGGTTGTTTTTCTTTCCCGAAACTTTTCGGAAATGGATTTCGATATATTGTGGGTTTTCGAATTTTTTCGGTAGCGTGCTGTGAATGTTTTGGTTGGATTCGGACTTCCGAACTTGGTTCGGGTCGTTCCGAAATAATTTGTGGAATGTTTGTGGTTATTTATATATATATATATATATTGGGATTCCCTGGTTTGGGATTTGCAGGAAAGATTATCGGCATATTTCCCAGTTTTTGGGTTGACCAAAAACAGAGGAGAAGCTGCCGGATTTTTTCGTAAATTTAATTATATTTTAAAAATGATTTCAAAATGGATTTCGGAATTATATTAAATATTTGGATTTTGGGCGACGACCGTATCGGTCAATGGGCCCCGGCTAAGTGCAAACGAAACCGGCCTCGCCCGGACGTTGAGGCATTAGCCTAGTTGACGATTGGACCATACCTGAGACTAGTCACTATTTAATTTATTTTATTTATTTAATTATAACTAATTATAGAAAGTTTAGAACTAACGACCGTTTCTGTCTTATTTCAATTTATGTAAATAAATTGTAATGGACATAAGCCCAGCTGGTTGTTGGTTCTGTAACTGTAATTTGGTAGCGTAGGATTTTTGGTTATTTGCTGATTTTGCGAGTTTTTGTAGCATACAAATAAATCAGATAAAAGTTATTTTCATATAAAAAAAATTATAAAGATTTTCTCACCTAAAATCTACAAGTTTTAATATTAACTAACGGTCATGTATTTCTCGCTAAAATAAGAAATTTAGTTTTATATTTATAATTATGAAAATACAAAGTTTTAATCAAATTAAATTGATATCAACGAGTTTTCCAAAATACAAAGTTTAAAACGATCTTTCCCTCGTTATTAATTCAACGCACAAATAATCGTGTTTTGTTCGTCTTTTATTAATAAAGAATTAAATGGATTAGGACACAATTAGAGATTTCAACTAGCGTAGCTAGATTTGGTAACCCTGGTTTCTGAGTCAATTTCTCGAATGTAGGAATTCGAGGACGATCCTAAATTCCCATCTCGAAGTCTTCATCCTCTCCAGTCCAGTCTATTTTGAGGCAAGTATAGTTTGTGTTAGTTTACAGTTATTTTAATAATCGTTTTATTGCAAGTTTAAACCACGATGCAAACACGAAACTCTCCCTGAGAGTACTGACTGCAACTACTGTAACTGATTGGGGACTGGGGGAATAAAGTAATGTTTATGACCACATCCAACTGTAACTTAGGCCAGTATTAGCTTACCCCTCATACACACGGAGATAAGCCGAATCGTATCAATAGGATACAACTGTACATCCCAAGCCGGTCATATTCATTGCATATTCAAATCACACTGTTTTACTGCTAGAAAACTGTTCATTTCTAAACTGTTTAAAAGTGCATGATCCTATTATTTATTTTAACTGTTTAAATTAGCATGAATTGTACTTTGCTCCCTCCTGACTGGAGATACATTTTTAGGGGACATTGAGGATGCTGAGCTGTTATACAGCAGTTACTACGACCCCGTTCTGTACCCTGTAGTGCTGCCAGAGTCCCCATTGGAGGACATTGGGACTGAGGCCGATGAGCCGGCTGATTAGATAGCTTTTCCTTTTTCCAGCTTTGTTGTTTATTTAAAACTCTGTTATTTGAATTCAGATATTTATTTCAGTACATTTAAATTCCAGTTGTATTTTTTTCAAAGTTTAATAAAGATTCATTTTTCCGAATTTGAGTTGTGACAAATATAGATGTTGTTGTATGGTTACCTGCTAATGGAACAGCTTACTGCCGCCGTCTCAACAACGGTGCAGGCTGGACATGATCCGGTTCGACCCAATTATTTGGGATCGGGTCGTGACACAAAGGCTCAAAGGACAAGCTATAATGGAAAATCCAGACATATACGTCTGAGGTACAATCGGGTGAAGCAATTGCTAGGAACCATTTCCCCCTGTTTTGGATGGAAGGAACCATTTCCCTCTGTTTTGTAATACTAGAATTGGGACTGAATTTGGAAAATTCTTGAATTTGGGATGAGAAATCCTTAATCTAGCGTTTGGATGCCCACGAATTTAACGTTGTATTTTGTCTCGGGAGCTGTACGCCAGTTCCTATCCTTTTCCTTTTTCCTTTTCCAACATCCTCATCTAAGGATGGAATGTGGGTGGGAAACGAAAAAAAAAATAGAAAAAAGGAGAATACGAAGGAGGTGCGGGAGGCCTAGCGGAGCAGTGGAGGAGCCAGGAGACGTCCTTGGCGGAGACGCGAAGCCAGGAGACATCCTCGACGGAGACGCGAAGTAGCACCACGATGTCTGCATCCTGCGCCGTCGACCCGACGCTGCGCTCTTGGAGAAGAGAGAGTCATTTGAGAAGAATTGGAAAATGAAAAAAAAAGGAAAGAGAGATTAAAGTTTGATAATATATGTCACCAATTTTTATTATTAAATTAACTACTAATTATTAGATTAAATTAAATAATTATTATTAGATTAACTATAATTATTATTTTTATTAACATAATTCACTTTTTATTTCTCACTTTTCAATCATAACCAAACATTTTTTTCCCCTACAAACACGACAAGGAGTGCATGAATTCCTATGTACTTTTCATCTTTAAAAGTACAAATCCAAATCTTCTCACAGTTACCATTTATTAAACAAGTATCTAGTTTGCCTTTCTTTGGTAATCATTTTTTTTTTCTCTTTTTTTCGTTAGCATACAAACGTAGAAAATGAATAAATTTTTTTTTCTAAGATCATGATTATGTTAACCAAACGTTGCCTAAGAACATTTACGTTTAGAAACTTGCAACTCACATGTATATGTAAAAGTGCGACTCTCGCACTTGTTTGTGCATTGCATTTGCGGCTTGAGGAGTTACCAAAACTTGCGTATTGTTTCTTGGTAGTAGGCCTGTCAATGGTAGCTTATTGGTCGGATATTGGCAATACCATATCCGAACCATTAACTATCGGATATATCCGATAACTATCCGATATCCGATCGGATATACGTTTTGGCTACCATATCCGTTACCGATAATTTTATCGGATATCGGATAATATCCGAACCAATAAGATTACTAAAAAATATATACAACAAGAAATTCTCCACACAAGGCTCATACATAAACTGGAGGTATGCACCTTACAGGAGCTTTGCCTCCAGGAAGGCTGATTTCTAAATAAAAATGTCATGGCAACCCAGAAACTATTCCAGGCTAGACCTCCGGACATTATCACGGTCACCTTGCCTAAATCTTGCACAGCCTGGCCAAAAGACCTAGCCGAAAGCATGCAACCGCAGCAATTCTGTTGATGACCAGTTGGGCAGTCGCAGCCCCGCGATTATGTTCCCTTCCTGTATGCAAATCCAAGCTAGCTGCAGAATAATCAACACACTGTAGTTGACATTTAGTTCATAAAATGGAAAAACACACGGCAAGATGGATTTATACTGGTCAATATTTCCTAGAACATTCAGTCTCGATTCAAGAGTTGATGAGTTGTGTCCATGAAACCAAAGTTGTACTATCAATAATAGAGTTCAACCGAGTTCTCGTCACATTTCATATGCCCAGGCTGTAGACTTACTATATCTATGATGAAGTTCCATGATACCAGACTCAGAAACCTGCACTAATAACCTAATGAATACATTGCACATATTAGTAATTCTCCACACAACAAGAAATTCTCCACACAAGGCTCATACATAATAGTAATTCTCCACACAACAAGAAATTCTCCTGCACTACCAGACTCGAAAGAGAGTTTTTAGGGTTGCAACCTTCCAGACTTCAGTCCAGGACGGGCTGCTCACTGATGGGGCCGCTCATGGGCTCCCCCATGATGGGCGGGCTAAATTATAAATTTCTGAAAGCCACATATATATTTTAAATTTATTAAAAAAATTAAATATTATTGGTTCGGATTTTATTGGTTCGGATATGGCACTTACCGTATCCGTATCCGATATCCGATAAATATCCGATAAGATATCCGAATCCGTATCCGTATCCGAAATTTTGGATATTTTCGATTCGAGTACGAATCAGATACGGATTTTTGGTCAACCATTGACAGGCCTACTTGGTAGTGAACTCTTGTACACTTTCTTATTGGGATAAAACTGAAAAGGTGAAGTCGGAAGTAGTGCATTTCTTGTTTTGGTTTGACTTTGACAAGCTAAAGGATTAGTAGTCGAGGAAGTGCTATAAATTTTCAAGGAGACTGAATAGTGCGAATTTAACGAGTTGTGTACATATGTACATGCGATACGGGACATCCACAACGTCGTAGGACTGACGAAAAATAGTCACGATCCGAGCTGGTATGGGTTTTTTTTTTTGAAATCCAGCTGGTATGGGTCAGAATGGGATGTTCGTGCATGAAAACTCAACGGCTAGGACGCCGCGTGGACGGTCGAGGACCGGCACCATTCTACCACGGATATAAACGACGGCCGACAATGCTGCCCGTCGTACGGTGCCGTAAGGTCGTCGAGAAGGCGTCGTGCGCATAGAATGGGTGGCTGGACGGTATCGCCTGTCGTAGGCGTCGTGAAAACGTCGGAGGTGCCTTCGGCGTCGTGGGCGAAGCGAAGCGTTAAGTTGCTGGCGTCGAAAGACGTCGCCCGTCTCGTGGAGTCCTGGAGCGCGCGGAGTGCGCAAGGTGTGCGTGTGGGGCTATGATGACAAAGCCAGTGCGGACAAAATTCGCACGAAGAGTCCGAAATGATATGACGACCGGCTAAACATTGTGTGCGGGGAGACACGATTTAACTGAGCAAGCACGTGCTTGTTTAAAAAAAAAGTGCACATAGATACATATTCCAAAAAAAATATTGTGTAAGCATGGAGATGAAACTCATGTTGAGGATAATAAGAAGATATGCATACCAAATTAATTGTGTAGCGTGCCAAACAATATGTATGCATGTTACGTATTATTTCAAGAACCCACCACAATCAAATTCCTGTCGGATTGCTCGGGAGGTCTGGTTCATCAGTCTGATTCTTCCTCACCATGGACTCACTCCCCTTGACAATGATACTGTTAAGATCAACATTGCGTTGATGGAGGAACTTCTTCTACGAGCAGCATCGATGCAGCAGCAATTGCAAGAGATTCCATGGCCAGTTCTTAGTTGAGAAATATCATGTCTCGTGTAACTCTGATGTCTGATTATAAAAAAAAACACACACACACAATAATCGACTACCAATATATAATAAGACTATGTATCCATGTTCTCATTAGTCATCACTAAAATGGAGACAAATGTATGCATACATTACATATCCTCATCTCGCACTCCGCCATCACCACTGATTTGACTATGTCTTCCATGCTCCCGGAACCCAAATACTCTATCCCTCCCACCTGCCCAGTGTGCCCCCCCCCCCCCCCCCCCCCCTCTTCCTATCCTCCTTCGTCTCCAGCTGAACATTGTCGCCCCCTCGCACGTTGTCCACCGATAGCTTCCCTCTATAATTCTTCGTGCAGATCAACTTGAGTACCAACACGCGATGAGCGCACGGGAGGCAAAAATCAAAAGGACAAGAAGAAGAAATAATATATTATATTTAAACTAATTTTATTGGGGCCTTTCGGATCTGTGGGTCCTGGACGGTCGTCCTGGCTGTCCTGTGCCAAGGACCTGATCGAAAGTGTATTGAAACTCATTGGTTTCGGACAAAAGTGAGTTCTTGTTTTCAACAAAAAAGATAGAAAAATTCGGTGGAAGTGGGAGCATACTTGCAAGGATGTGTCACTCTTGCATGTCATAAAAAAAACATGAAAGGGGGTGACATACAAACATTCAAAGTCCTAAAAAGGAATCCCTGCCTACAATTTTATGTTGTCATCCAAATAAAAGACATGCCCCTCATTTTCAGGAGACTAAAAACTATGTATTCAAACATTTTTCGAAAAAGTGATACATGGTGTAAGTGCAGTGTATTACAACATTTTGAAAATGTCACTTTCACATTTTCAAAGACTTGCAAGCATCCAAACAAGCCCATTCAAGTTCTAGATCACTCGTAAAGTGGGTATGCATATGCAAAAGAAGTTCCACTTCCGAGCCATTTTCCTGCAACCAAACAGTCCCTAAATGCATCCAGCAGGTGGGTCTTCCGTGTTTGATGTACTTTATATGTATATTAGAAAATTTTCTCTATAATAATATATTTTAAATATTAACCATATATAGAGAAACCGGTTTGAAAAATTTTGAAGGAGAGAAACTTCTGCCAGTGCAACTAACTGAATTTTGGGTGCTAAACTTTTGCCATACTGACGAAATTTGCACAAATTTCGCTAATCCATCAAGCAAAATTGGGGTATGTTAATGACTGTTGGCCAATCTTAACCGTAACCACAAAAACATAACCCCTAACCCTAACCATAAATAAACATTCTAATCCTAACTCTGTAATCATAACCATAATTTCTCTACAGGTTGGTGATGACACTTCTCAGCGGGCTGGCATGTCAGAGTGGTTCGAGGACTTCGATATTGAATACTAAAAACACTAACTATAAAAACCTAACCCCTAGCCCTAACCATAAAAATTCTAACCCTGAGATTGGCGAGGACACTTCTCAGGAGGCTGGCACGTCAGAGTGGTTCGAGGATTCTGGTATTAAATGCTAAACGCAGATATTAACGACTCCACTAGGGTCAATACACACTAAGGAGGAGAACTCCATCAAGGCCAATACCCACATTTGAGATGTCTTTATTAAGTAAACTTGAGTCTTGAGTTGGCCAAAATAGTTGGAGTAACTAATGAGTTTTGGTCTTTTGGAGTTGGCCAAATTAGTTGTGCTCAATATTTCAAAAATTATACTTATGTTAATTGAAGCAAGCAAAGAAGAGAGAGAGAGAGAGAGAGAGAGAGAGAGAGAGAGAGAGAAGCATAATTGTTCAATTTTACTATTTAAAGGATTTTACCAAAATTAAAGTGTAACGACCAAATTATACCAGGTAGATAATTACAACATCAAAGAAAGAATTTTTTTTATTCATTCTTGAGATTAATTGCAACATCTACGGTAAAGATTTACTCTCTTGATTGGTTAATACATTTTCTTTTGTTGTGTACTAACCCACCACAATTACTGTAATGAAGATATCTTATCGATAATTTTTTGTTATGATGTGATTCTTCTTGGTCTACCAACTTTGCATCGTACAACTGGTACTCTAATTTAACCTCTAACCAATGTACTTTATGGAGTGTAAGGAACTAGAATTGGTTTCATACATGGCTCATATACGCTTCTCAATTTTTCAATACAAAATTAATAGCGCATGATAAAATCTTTCAATACTTACATTACAAGTCTTACACACAAAACATACATGTACACATGGTAGTATGATATAACTTTAAATATGAACGTTATTTATCATTTAGGTAAACCACAAATGTTAGACTTGTTTCATGATCTTATATTTCGAACATAAAATTATCAGTACGCAATATCTCTATTGATGCGGGCCATAATTTTTAACATTTTTGAACAATAATCTGTTTTCAAATTTTCAACGATTTGTCTATTTTTTTCTCTTTTCATAAAGTGATATAATCTTTGCTCTAATACCATCAAGAAATATTTCTATTAGTTTATCACATAAAAATTTAATCCAAAACATTCAGTAAGGTTTGAAGTACTAATATCTAATCTAAGATAAGGTGCATAGGTTGTTACCCAATGAGCAAAAATATGAGTTTCATCATCTACTCTAAAATCTATTTAAAAACACTCATATTTTCAGCATTAACTTTTCAAACCAAAACTTCGCATCAGTGTCATTGTAAGATCTTGCAACATTATCTAACCATACTTGATATTGTCTAACTTCGATTACTTGATTTTTTTTAATTTTGTTTAGAATATTGAATACAAAAAAGTATGACGATTCTAGAAAAGTTATACGCATATGATTTAGTGATCCTTTGTATTTATTTAATACATATAAAATCATATCCTATTCATTAAAAAAAAATTCAAAATATATTCTAAATTTATTTAAAAATCATGTCACGGAATTAGTATTTTTTTACTTTCATCAATATTATAAATAATTTGATAAAATTGGTACTTAGGATCAGGAGCACAAGTAATAAATAAGATACATTGACATCTAGATGAAGAAAAAATAACATTAGTAGTAATCATAGATAAACAACCCCTTAAAAACTATTAATGAATGCCTTTAAACAAATAATATTCTTTAAAAATTATTATATTTTGTAGTCTTTACAAAAATATTAATGCTGGAGCTAAGCTCTAGCTCCTCAATCCTTTTTAACATATGTACAAACTATTGTATAGTTTATACATATGGCAAGGTAAAGATTGAGCATCTCGAGCTTAGCCCCAGCTTAGAGCTAACATAAAACTCAAGCTCAATCTCAACACTCTAGCGAGCCCTTAAAATTGAAAGCTTAGATGAGTTTTAAATATAAGGCTTAATTTCAACTTGATACCCTCAGCCAGGGACGGAGCCAGGACTCGCATTAGACAGGGGCCAAACATCCAAGCAAAATAAAAATCATGTCACAAAAGAGTATTTTTTTAAAAGTTAAAAAATAAATATTATATATTCTCCAATGTTTCTCAATTTATATCTTACATGGCGCGATCTAATATTAAGATATGAGAATATATAAATGAAGAATTTTATGATTTAGTTTGAAAGTGCGGCAAATATTAAGATGAATAATTGCTATAAGAGTTTCAACATGTAGAAATTCTCATGCAAATTTTTTCATCCTAATCAGCACCAAATAGGATGAAAATTGGAATGGAAACCACTGGGAGAAATTTTTTTTTTTCTCTTAAATGTGTTTCTACCATAGAAATAGGGAGATAGAAATGTCAGTAGGTGGCCTAACTAACTTCACACCAAATTCAGGCCATATCTAAATTTGATGATTTTATTTTATGAGTCAATGACCAAATTGAATGAGGTATATGAAAAATTGAATGGGCCTGAAGCAATGGCTTAGCCTACATGACCACATCTTATGTTGATAATGCTTTATTAAGTATAATTTTTTTAGATTTCTTATCAAATTTTATGTAATAAAAAAAATTCAAATATCCAAGGGGACCATGGCCCCTTTTGGTCTTAGGATGGTTTCGTCACTGCCCTCAGCTATTGAATATTTTCAACTTGATACAATAAATTTTGATATGTAGTAATTTGATACCCTAAAAAAGACGAAAAGATCCATGTCCTTCCACCACTCTCTTTCGCTGCCACCCTCGGCTGCCCCACCACCGCCTACCCCCTGTTGTACCATCCCCCCCTCTCCGCGCACATTGGTACTGCTGTCGCCGTCACTGCTGTGCGTAGAGAGGGGGGTGCGGTCGGGAGGGGGATGGGGGAAGCCGTAATGGGGTGGGGGGCAGTGGTGGTGCAGTTGGGGGTATGGGTTGGATAGGGTCGGAGGGATATTTATATTTTTTTTATTTATTTTTGGGCATCAAGTTGAAAATATTCAATAGTTGATGATATCAAGTTGTCGAGTAAAAAAAGTTTATGGTATCAAGTTGAAAAACTGAAATAGTTGAGGGTATCAAATTGAATTAAACCTAAATATAATATAGACAAACTTCAATTCTAATTTATAGACCCTCAATTAGACATGTATCTAATAAAATCTAAAACAAGGTTATCGTTTCACTACCAAAATAAGTCATATCAGCGACGAAATTAGCGACGCCGACATAAAACATCGTTAATATTTTTGGATTTAGCGACTCCAAAAGTATGCATCACCTTTACAAGAATGATATCAGTAGTGGGATTGAGTGTTGGAGGAGATATTATCAGAGTATACGTCCTACTCAGATGGGTCTCTCACCGTTAATATTTTTTTCTGACGGCATGGTGGATGTGCTCCCTCAACAGATTCTTGCTCCGAGCCAAAACTTTGTCCCGGAGCTCAAGTGGACATCCTTCGTGTAGAGCTCGAGTGAGAGGTTCCTGACAGCATGGTGGTCTCCTTTGTTAAAGTATCCGTGCTAATCCCACATTGGTTGTGGGACGAGCACGGATACTTTAACAAAGGAGACCACCATGCTGTCAGGAACCTCTCACTCGAGCTCTACACGAAGGATGTCCACTTGAGCTCCGGAACAAAGTTTTGGCTCGGAGCAAGAATCTGTTGACGGAGCACATCCACCATGCCGTCAGAAAAAAATAGTAACGGTGAGAGACCCATCTGAGTAGGACGTATACTCTGATAATATCTCCTCCAGCACTCAATCCCACTACTGATATCATTCTTGTAAAGGTGATCTCTCAGAGTATACGTCCTACTCAGATGGTTCTCTCAGAGTATCCTCTCCGGTTGGGTTGTGTTCTGAGCCATCCGTTCTTACAGTATTTTGTATTTTCGGCGAACCCAGGGATTGGATTCTGTATTTTGTATTTTGGTTTCTGTATTTTGTATTTTGTATTTTATATTTTGGATTCTGTATTTTGTATTTTGGTTTCTGTATTTTGGCTCCAGCTCCAGCTCCATTTACATTAATCTACGGTACGGCATGGTAATCAGGACATAGTCCCTGCAGCCATTCGACTGGCGAGGCAAAAACTATGTAGCCATAGATAAAGTTGACTGTCCTCCGACTCTCATCCCTCGGCAATGATGATACGATAACCAACCAAAGAGGATACTCTGAGAGATCCATCTGAGTATGACGTATACTCTGAGAGATCACCTTTACAAGAATGATATCAGTAGTGGAATTGAGTGTTGGAGGAGATATTATCAGAGTATACGTCCTACTCAGATGGGTCTCTCACCGTTACTATTTTTTTCTGACGGCATGGTGGATGTGCTCCCTCAACAGATTCTTGCTCCGAGCCAAAACTTTGCCCCGGAGCTCAAGTGGACATCCTTCGTGTAGAGCTCGAGTGAGAGGTTCCTGACAGCATGGTGGTCTCCTTTGTCAAAGTATCCGTGCTCATCCCACATTGGTTGTGGGACGAGTACGGATACTTTAATAAAGGAGACCACCATGCTGTCAGGAACCTCTCACTTGAGCTCTACACGAAGGATGTCCGCTTGAGCTCCGGGACAAAGTTTTGGCTCGGAGCAAGAATCTGGTGACGGACACTACTAAAATAACTCATTTTAGCGACGTTCGGAAACGTCGCTAAATAAGGAAATTACGTCGCTAAAACCAATTAGCGACGTATTTAGCGACGAAAAAGGGACGTCGCGTAAAGGCAAGTCGCAGATGGCACTTTAGTCGCCGAACGTCGCTATTGGCGACGCGTACTTTATTGTCGCTAGCCGTCGCAAAAATTGCGACATATAGCGACATCGAATTACGTCGCCAAAATGACGACGTAAAGCGACCACTTGCGACGCTCTGTTATTTATATATGATGACATGGCATGACAGCCACGTGGGCAACGTAGCGACGCATACCGACAGGTTTAGCGACGTCCTCGAGCGACGTCTAGCGACGTATAGCGACGTCTATTTGCCGTCGCAGTAAGTCGCAGAACGTTGCTATACGTCGCAGATGTTAAAAAAAATTTAAAAATATAATTGATATTTTTGTTATGCTGTATTTCTGTGTTTACAGTGTGTGTGAAGTGCAGTGTTCGAACCATCGACAATTTCGCTTACTGTTCTATGTTTTATCTTGGATAGAAAGAGCAACAGTTCAGGGTGCACTTCTTAGAGCTTCCTCTTCACGTCCTTCACCTTCTCGGGAACCTTTACGACGTCCGAGAAAGTGAAGGACGTGAAAATGAAGCTCTCAGAAGTGCACCCTGAACTGTTGCTATTTCTATCCGAGAAGGTGAAGGACGTGAAGAGGAAGCTCTGAGAAGTGCACCCTGAGCTGTTGCTCTTTCTATCCAAGATAAAACATAGAACAGTAATCGAAACTGTCGATGGTTTCCGAACACTGCATTTTACATTCACTGTAAACACAGACACACATCATAACAAAAATACACAATATTTTTTTTTAAATTTCGGCAGCACCTCCTTTGTATATCAGATCATCGCTTATAACCCAGCGTAGGTATATTTGTCATCTCCATCGCAGATATCACAAAGTAAATATCACAAAGTAAATATGACAATAAAAATACCAACAAAGTAAATATCACAAAGTAAATATCCAACAAACATACATGTCCACAATGGAGGGCAAATAAGAATGAAAATCAGTGTACAGAACGGTCAATAGGCCCATAGGGCCAATACATACAAAGATGATAAAAAATATCTACTGGATCACTGAGGACTCCTGCCGCGCATCTGGGATAGCATGTACTCATACTGCTCCTGGGTGAGCTGCACCGTAGGGGCAGTAGGAGGCAGTAGAATGTCTGGAGTCAGCGCCGTCGATGGACCGAAAGGACGTACATGCTTCAGCTCTCGCAGTCGCTCACCATGTGCAGCAAGGGTACTCACCACCTTCTCAGTATACTGAGCGAGTGAGGCAGATATGCTCCTCTGCGATCCCTCCAGCTCGACCTGTCTACGCTCTGTGCGATGCGTAGACTCGGTGAGCGTCTGCAAGCTGGCAGCTGTAGTCTGATGCAGAGTCATCAACTCATGTATACTGCGCTCGACCGCATCAAATCGTCCGGTGACGATCGGAGGGTCGGATCGTCGCTCGACCGCATCAGAAATCTGCTGCTGCAACTCGCGATGCAGCTCCTCGATCTGACGACGAACATCCTTAGCTCATGACGACGCCTGCGTAGCCGGAGACTGCGTACTGACAGAGGGGGCCCGGGATGACTCCGAAGCCAAATACGCGCCGTAGGATCCCATACCGTAGTACGTACCCTTCTATAGACCGCCAACGGCGGTCATCCAGAGCTCGTCCGGCGATGGCTCTGCAGACGGCTGGGAGGAAGTACCAGCCCCTCCCTCTGCTTGCGCACTAGCAGCAGCAGCAGCATCAGCCGCCTCCTTCTGTTGCTGTAGCCGAACAAACTCGGCCTAGAACATGTTTGCTAACGTGTAAGTGTTTACTAAAGTCTATATTGATATCTATTTTCCTGTTTTCTAAATTATAGTCAGTTAATATAAAGAATAGAACGTACATATGCCTGCGTCGCCCTCTCGTCAATGAACTCTCCAGCCCTCCGATGGGTGACCAGGAAGACGGTCACCATGTTCGGGTCCTCACCCTTCTTTACCTGTTAAAATATATTATCTATTATTAGTATTAAACATTATATCGAACTATATATAAATTAATGTCCGTCATAGGAAACGTACCAGACGACGAAAATGCTCCGTCATCGGAATGGAGCCACCACACCACTTACCGGCGCTCGACCGTGCCACCTTGGCCTTCTCAGACCGCTCCTGGTACTTGGGCTCGCTGAATCTAGCCTTCATCGCAGTCCACTGCTCTGGCGTAATCCAACCCTGGATCGGCTGTCCGGAGCGATCACGACGCTTCTGGTCGTCGATCGCATCACGGATGAGCTTGGCTATGACGGAAGAAAATTGGCCCTCGATCCTCGCCGCCCGGTGTGGTGGATAGAAATAGGTCCTCTACAAGAAGTAAAATACAAAAGTTGTATAATATACACAAATGATTATTAAAATTTAAAAATAAACAAATTTTTTACCTTGAAGTGGGTGAACCAAAAGGCCTTCCTATCTGCGGGAGCATCTGAGTAGTTGAGCCAAGGCCCACCATAGTTCTGCCTCACAAATGTCCCCAGCTGTCTCTGTACTGCAGAAGGTCGATATCTATACAATAATAATTTTTCATGAATATATATGTACCTATAATCATTTGAGAAATATATAATAATTAATTAACTTACTTCATAGGCCCGTCCGTCCAAATCTCCATACGCGTCTCGCCCGGGGGAGCGCATGGAGGGTCGCTCTCACCTCCTGCCTGGGCAGGATCAGTCTGATCGCCGTCCTCCATATGCTCGGTGTGGGCTCCCTCCATAGAGCCGTCGACAGTAGGAATGCTGGACGGGGGATCAGGGATGCTGGACGCGGGATCAGGAAGGCTGGACGACGAGGGAGGAGTCGCCAACCTGCTAGAACTGCCCTGTCCCGGTAATGGACCGGGAACAGAACGGTACACTGGCGTACTCGGAGATGAGGATGAGGGTACGGAACTACCCTCTCTATCCCCAGCCCGAGACTGACGGGACTGCCTAATATATAATCCTTCGCGTCGTCCAGATGGTCTAGTCATACCTGACAATAAAACATATGACAATAAAACAAAAAAACATATTTATATGATAGACATCACAGATTTTTGAAAAATATCATAGTCATAAAGTGTCACTGAAGTGTCAATAAAAGTGTCAATAAAGTGTCACTGAAGTGTCACAGATTTATATGATAGAAGTGTCACTAAAGTGTCAAATATGATGATAAAACAAACATACAGATTTAATCCTCTTCTGAAAATTCATCTAGTTCGTTTAGCTCATCTACTTCTTCTTCTTCTTCTTCTTCTTCTTCTTCTTCTTCTTCTTCTTCTTCTTCTTCCTCCTCTACATCTTTATTTTCATCTGCATCTTTCTCTTCAGATAATTCTACTTCTTCTACACAATTAGATGTGTAATAGGGAACTTCCGTCGTGTCCACTTCTATAATATTTGTTACAAGAGGTAGTTCATCTTGTTGATAAGCTATATCGTCAACCTCAAAGGTATTTCTAGCTTTGGTCTTGCATACTGCCCACCAGTCCGACCTTGTTGTTCCCCGTATAGGATAACTTGTGAAGTACACGAGCTGAGCCTGACTTGATAGGACAAATGGTTCATAGGCTTGATATCGATGCCGATAGTTTATATCAACAAGACCGTGCTTGTCTACTTTCCAACCTTGACCTTCAATCGGATCGAACCAATCACACCTGAATAACACAATCTTAGCAGGCTCTATTCGATAACTATATGTCAGCTCCACGATCTCCCGTAGCACGCCATAGAAATCGTTGCCCGCATCAACATCTTTGTAGTTCGAAGATCTGATACACAAACAACTATTTTTGGTGGAATCGAGATCCACAAAGTTGTCTCTGATCGGGCAAGTTGTTGACTTGAACCTAAACCCATTAACACAGTAGCTTGGCCATATTTTTGCAGCATAAATTGGTCCCTTGGCTAGCGTTCTAATAGACTCATTCTCAAGTCTTGCGTATGGACGATCGACCTAAATACCACGAAAGAAGCAATTAAGCTCATTCTCAATCAAGTGCATATACAAAAAGGTAATTACAGAGTTCTCAAGTCTTACATATGCACTCAACCATGATGGAAAATAATGCCTCATTTCTTGTTCTAGTTCTTCTTCTGTTATGTGTGGCCTACCCGACCTCACATCATCATTAAATATGCTGAAAATAACATCGTTCAATTAACGTAATAGTATAATAATTAACACTATTAAAATAATATAGACGTAACCCCTCCAGTTTTTCTACTTCTTCCTCGTCGCAGTTGAGTAATACATACACCTGAGCAGCCCTTAGCTCATCATCGTTCAGATATCTCTTTTTCATCTTACCCGATGGCTTTCCTGGAGCATTGAATACCTTCAGTATTGTATCATTACTTTCATGATCTCCCTCGTCGTTTCTGGAAGCTCTCGTTCTATTAGTTGCAACATGAGGCTTGAAATACATCGAACAAAAGTTTGTAATCTCCTCGAGAACATAGGCTTCACAAATAGAACCCTCGACCCGTGCCTTATTTTTTACCTTTCTTTTTAGGTGATTCAAATGTCGCTCGAACGGGTACATCAATCGATATTCGACGGGTCCACCAACACGTGCCTCATAGGATAGATGAATCGGCAAATGCTCCATAGAGTCGAAGAATCCAGGAGGAAATACCCTCTCTAGCTTGCATAGTGTTACCGCAATGTCCTTCTCTTACTTTTCTAGACGATCAACGAGCAATTTCTTAGAACAAAGATCCCTGAAGAATATGCTAAGCTCCGTCAATGGATCCCAAACTGCCTGCGGTAAGAATTTTCGAAATGCAATCGGAATTAACCTCTCCATGAATACGTGACGATCGTGGCTCTTCATACCCGTCAATTTGTTTTCCTTCGGATCGACACATCTTCTCAGATTTGACACATATCCGTCTAGAAATTTTAGGCCCTGGATCCACCGACAAAGTCTCACTTTATCCTCCTTGTCCAGCGAGAAAATTGACTTCGGCAGGAACTGTTTTCCATTCTGCTGTATCAAATACAACGCAGGGCGTTTGTATATTCTTCTAAGTCCAACCTGGCCTTGGGATTGTCTTTCATTTTTCCCTTTACGTCCATCACAGTATTAATTATGTTATCAAACACATTCTTCTCAATATGCATGACATCAAGATTATGTCTGATCAGATTAGTACTCCAGTATGGCAGATCCCAGAATATGCTCCTCTTTGTCCAGTTATGAACTCTACCAAATCCATCGCACTTGTACCCAGTTGTAGGATCTTCGATAGCACTTGGAAAATCTTTAACCTCCTCTCATATCGTGGCTCCGCACCACCTTGGCGGTGGATCACCCTTCTCTACAACGTCGGCACGGAAAGCATTCATGTTCCTTCTGAACGGATGATCTTTTGGCAAAAATTGCCGATGACAATCAAAGAAGCACGGTTTTTCGCCGTGTTTCAAGCGGAAAGCCTTACTACAGTCCATGCAATACGGACATGAGAGACGGCCATTAGTGCTCCACCCAGATAACATTCCATAGGCCGAAAAGTCGTTGATGGTCCACATAAGGGTTACCTTCATCTGAAAATTCTGCTTCCTGGAAACATCGTACGTGTTAGCGCCTACTTCCCATAACTGATTCAACTCATCTATCAAAGGCTGTAAGTACACGTCAATGTTCCTCTTGGGATTATTCGGACCAGGAATTATAACGGTTAGAAACATGTACTGAGTCTTCATGCACATCCAAGGCGGTAGGTTATACGGAGTGACTGTTTTCCATAAATAAATTCCTTTATTTATTGTGTATCTGGGAAAATTACAACTGTGGGAATCTGATCTAGAAGACGATCACTTTATCCCTTGGACTATGCGAAGAAGAAAAGCTCTCAAAATTTTGACAGTAGATAACTATGTATCCGTACAATAAATGAGAAAAAGAACTCTATTTATAGAGTCAAAAATAAAATTGAAAAGATAACTGTCTTCACAGCCTGTGCTTAGTTGAAAATCATGCAGGATTTAACATACGCAAGGTTATGAGAAGTTACTGGACGTGGCCTGTAACTATTGGACACATGGCAATCATGCATGAGTCGTGTGCAAGTTACAGGACACGCAGGCGAGAGATCAGTGGCATGGCTGCCACGTACACCAATTTGATGAAATCCACGCAGACTTGTTGAAGACGAAATCCACGCAGACTCGGGGTAGAAAGCTTCAAAATCCACGCAAACTTGGGGCAAGAAGCTTCAGAATCCATGCAGACTTGGTAAAGACGAAATCCACGCAGACTTGGGGTAGAAAGCTTCAAAATCCACGCAAACTTGGGGCAAGAAGCTTCAGAATCTACGCAGACTTTGATGAAGAAAACTTCAGAATCTACGCAGACTTGAGGAAGAAAACTTCAGAATACACGCAGATTTGGGATAGAACTGCCAGCTGTCTTGATTTGGCGTGTCTTGACTGACACAAAATCTCTGACAGTGATTGCTTTGTCAGTCACATTAAATGACAAGAAACCCTTTTTGGTACGCCAACTCGATGAAGGCTGAGTCTTGCTGAAGAAGATTTCGAAAGTCACGCAATAGACGGCGGTGATCTCTCGAGTTCTGTGCATATGTGGCATACGAAGAGACATTCTTCGACTGTCGAGCTGTCAGTCATAATGACTCTCTGACAAATGATGAGCTGTCTCCCAGCATGATTTGTAAAATATTGTCTGGATCAACTGAGCGTAACTTTTGACTCTGTCTTGATCAACTCAGCGTGACTGTCGTTTTTAAATGTCTACAAAACCCCCTTCAAAGTTTTCGAAAAATGATAAATTATTTCAAAATACTTTGAAATAGAGATGATAAAATGGAATCAGTCACGCTGATATGACTTCAAATTTTTTGGAAGTCGGAAAGACTTCGAAGTTCTTTAAATGTCATGACGACTCTTCATTTTTCGAGACTGATTGTATCCAATTTATGGTGGAATATGAACCGCCGGCGAGCTCTGTTATATAAACAGGGAGAGGATTCATTTAATCTTCATCTTACGTTAACATGACACCAAAAGAGAAAGCTGAGGAAGAAGCACGCAAGTTGGGCTTTTGTTCCCATGGTGACCCCACTTTTGGGGGTGAAGAGCCAGAGCCCCTTGTCTTCGAACTCAAAGATGATCCCTTGCAACTAGCCAATAATTTCTTGAGCTATTTTGGCTTGGATGGCTCGTCCTCTTCTGGTGGGTGCAGCCTCATAGAGCAGCGTGAAGTGTTTAAGGCTCTGTTGTACCGTCTGGGAGTTAGGAGCGTAGAAGAACTAGGCATTAAGCTCAGTCGCTCTGGAAAATAGAGCGTGTCTTTTGTGCTTTTGTTGCACTCTTTTATTTTGTCTTTTGTAAGGCCATCAGTGCCTGTCTTGAAGAATGAAGTACAACTTCTGTGTTTAATCTGCGTGCATTAATGAAGAATATTAATTAGCACCCTTTGACTGTTTCTAATGCTGCGCTGTCTTCCAAAGTACACGTGACACTCATTCCACGGTTTACGAGCGCTATTTATGCGGATCTTTTCCAAGAATAGACTTGTACTTTGCCCTTTAAATAGATAGAAGGGTTTCACAGATACTCATCTCCCATTCCTCTTCTCTTTCTCTGAGAATGAAATTTTTGAGAGATTTCACTCTCAAACAGGAAAGCAATGCTTTCTAATGTTCAACTTCTGCGCACTGTATCAAACATGAGTTTGCCAATCCAAAAAATTCTTCCATGCTCAAAGATTTGTATTTGTGGATGAATTGTGGACATGATAGATAATGAAATCTTCTTTTCTGTTTTAGAGTATATGATATTATCAGAGGTATTATGGACGTGATAATATGTAGGAACTCAAAAGAAAATAGATTAATTTCTATGTAGAGGTCAAAAATGACAAATGAACAAGTAGATTCGGAATTGATTCAGAGGTTATGAAAACATGATCAATAACGAATCCCCACTTAATAAATTTGATAGAAGATAATGAACGGACGAACCGTTTAGATGAAATGAACGGATGAACCGTCGGATGAACATAATAAATGAACGGATGAACCGTCAAGCATTAATGAACGGGCGAACCGACTGATGAATGTGAGAAATGAACGAATGAACCGTCAAGCATTAATGAATGTGTGAATCGTCGAATGGATATGACATTTCATTATTTGTAGAACTTTTGCCTATAAATATAGCATAAATTTGACAAGAACGAACACTTCTTCTTTCGAACATAAAAATGTCGTCTGAAGAAGCATTCAAGAAAACTGGAATTGCCTCAAAAGTTCAGAAAGGCACTGAAGAACACCCTGCTGATCCAGTTCAATCGAAGAAGACGGAAGCAGGCGAAGGTTCATCTGTACCCAAGCCACCAAGGGACATTCTGGGTTTCCTGCTCGAACCAGGAAAGACTGAAGAAGAAGAAGCCATGAGGATGGCCGTTTGCAAGTTCCTCGTGGGTTCTAGCAAGGAGGTTCTCGACTCTTTTGCTAATCACGTCTTCGAGAAAGATGGCAGTGGCCCACATCCAAATGTAGAAAAGGATGATATTGATCTTCTTTAATATCATGTATCATCATTCATGATAAAAATAAAATAAAAATTTTATTTCTAAACATGAAACTGTCTGATGATTACAAGCATTTATATTTATACATAATACTTTTTAAGGAATTTGCCATTAATAGGCATCAAAACTTTTCGACCATCCAATTCTGAGAGTTGATAAGCTCCATTTGAGAAAACTTTGCTCACAATATAGGGTCCTTCCCACTTTGCGTCAAATTTGCCCTTACTCATATGAGTCATAGTCATAGGACGTCTGACAGTTAGAACAAGTTCTCCTTTTTGATACGCCCGAATTCTGACTTTCTTATTAAAAGCTCTTGAAATTCTAGCTTGATAGAATTCAATATTCTGTTGAGCAGATAATCGCTTTTCATCCAGAGCTTCTAATTCTTGAAGTCGAAGACGATCATTATTTTCTGCAGTGAGTTCATTAGCGATTGCTATCCTTAAAGAAGGAATTTGAATCTCTAATGGAAGAACGGCTTCGCAACCATACACCAGAGAGAAGGGTGTACATTTAGTAGCATTACGAACTGTAGTACGATAAGCCCACAAACATTCACCGAGCTTTTCACTCTAATTACGTTTGTTAGTAGAGACAAACTTCTTTAGGAGTTTGATGATAGTCTTGTTGAAAGCTTCTGCTAATCCGTTAGCTGCCGGATTATATGCGGTAGAAGCCACATTGTTGATCCGGTGATCGTCACAGAATCGAGTAAACTTCTGACTGACGAACTGTGGTCCGTTATCATGAATAATGCGTCGAGGAACACCAAATCTGTAGATGACGTGGTGCTTAATAAAGCAAATGACATTGGACGTCTTAACTTCAGATAAAGGAATGGCTTCGGCCCATTTGGAGAAGTAATCGGTTATTGCAAGAATAAACCGATGACCCTTGGATGACGGCGGATTGATCGGACCAATAATGTCCATGTCCCAAGCTTCGAAGGGCCATGATGCTGCCGTCGGATGTAGAAATTCCGAAGATTGATGAATAAAATCCGCATGGATTTGACAGGCTTTACACTTCTTTGCGTATTCGATGGCGTCTGATACCATAGTAGGCCAATAATAACCCATACGTCGAATACGGTCTTGAAGTTTTGGTCCAGGCTGATGTGCACCACAAATTCCATCATGTGCTTCGCGAATGATTTGTTGAGCCTCGTCACCGGCAACACATCGGAGAAGTAAACCATCGTAGGCTCGACGATATAAGGTCTTTGTTGTATGATTGTAATAGAATCTGAGTGATCGTCGTCTGATAGATGCTGCTTCATTCGGATCATCTGGAAGAATATCGTACAATACAAAATCTAAGAAAGGAAGTTCTTCAATCTTTATCCGTATTCTGATTCTCGGCCGAGTTACTGAAGATGAATTCCATACTGGAATCAAAAGAAGATGACATCGATTTACGACTGAATCCAAATCCTCTTGTTGTATTGACATCATGAGATGTTGATTCTTCAATGTCAACTGGAAGTCCTAGGGTCAGATTGTTTTCGAGATGAAATAATTCTCGATTGCGAACAACAAACATTTGTTGACGTCTGATTGGAATAGCCAACACCACCGCAAGATTGGCAAGAGCATCAGCTTCTGTGTTACATGCTCGTCTAACATGTTCAATGAAGAATTCTTCAAACGAAGAAGCCATAGATATAGCCGATCTATGATAAGGAACCAAATCTTGATTGCGAACTTCATAAGTACCCCTTATCTGATTGACAATGAGTTTAGAGTCTCCATACGCCTCCAAATGTTGAATATTCAGATGTTTAGCGAGTTGAAAACCAATAAGCAATACATTGTATTCAGCTACGTTGTTTGAACATGGCTGATCGAGAGAATAAGCTCTTTGGATAGCAAGACCTTCTGGCGATACAAGAACAATTCCAACTCCAGCGACAATATCGCCATTAGGACCAATTCTTGATGCTCCATCAAAGAATAGACGCCAAGTAGGATCTTCTTCAGCAATTTGATTTGAATCTAGGACTTCATCTGGGATGTCATCATAGAGTTTTGAATTTTCTGGAATTGAGTGAGCAGCCAGAAAATCAGCTAAAGCTTGTCCTTTGACTGATTTCTGAGGAATATAATGCATCTCATACTGAGTAAGTAGGATTCCCCAGTTAGCCAATCGAGAATTCAAAACACTGGGTTTCTTCATCATGATCCGTATAGGATTGATCCTGGAGATGACATGAATAGTCTGGCCAATGATATAATGACGTGTCTTTTGGATAGCAAACATCAAAGCTAGACATTCTTTTTCGACTGGTGAATATCGAGGTTCAGCTCCAGTCATAGTACGACTGAGATAGTAGATGGCTTGTTCATGACCATTTTGATTCTTTTGAGCGAGTAATGCACCCAATGAATGACTCATTGCTCGAGTATATAGGAGAAATGGAATTCCTAAAACGGGAGGTACCAATACTGGAGGGTTCATCAGATATTGTTTTATATCATCGAATGCTTTCTGACATTCATCATTCCAGACAAAAGAAACACCTTTTTTCATAAGTTTGTTGAATGGACTGCAGCATCCTGATAAATTAGAGATGAATCTCCTGATATAAGCGATTCTTCCTTGAAATCCTCGTAGCTCTTTTAAGGTGCGTGGAGGACGCATCTCTTGGATGGCTTTGATCTTCTCGGGATCCACGTGTATACCTTTAGAGGTAATGACGAAGCCGAGAAATTTACCACTAGAGACGCCTAAGAAGGACTTAGTAGGGTTCATCTTTAATTGATGCTTGCGCATTAGATCAAATATAGTCTTCAAATCTTGGATATGATCCTCCTTTTGTCGACTTTTGACTGCAATATCATCAACATAGCATTCGACTGTTTTTCGCAAATGTTCACGGAATATAGTGCTCATAGCTCGTTGATAAGTTGCTCCTGCATTCTTAAGACCGAATGGCATAACTGTATAACAGTATGTACCAATCGGCGTTCTGAAAGAAGTGTGCTTCTCGTCCTCTGGAAACATTTTGATCTGATTGTACCCAGAATACCCGTCCATGAATGACATTCGTTCAAATCCACAGGTATTATCAACCATGACATCAGTGATTGGTAGAGGGAATTCGTCTTTAGGACATGCCGCATTGAGATCATGAAAGTCTATGCATACTCTGATCTTGCCAGTCTTTTTAAGAACAGGAACAATGTTAGCCACCCAATCGGGATGTTGTTCCTCTCTAATAAACCCAGAGGTTATGAGTTTATTGACTTCAACTTCAATTGCATCCATGATGTCTGGACGAAATCGTCGCTGTTGTTGTTTGACCGGTTTAGCATTCGGCAAGATATTGAGCTTGTGAGTTGCAATTTGTGGATCAAGTCCTGGCATATCTTCATAACTCCAAGCGAAGACATCGATGTAGTCACGAATGAGTTTGATCATGTCTTGCTTATCAGTTTCAGAAAGACTTTCACTGATGAATATTGGTTTGGGAGATCCCTCTTCACCAACATCTATTTGAACAAGTTTGTCTTCAGTCGGAGGTTCTTTTTGCTCGAAACGGAACTCCCATTGATTATCTAATCTTTGGGCCCATTGTTCCGATTCAGGTGAGATTTCAAACTCTTCTTCGTCTTCATCACTTTCTTCAGAATAGTCAATGGAAACCATGTTGGAAGACAGAAGGTTGCAGTAGAAGTCACCGATACTTGTATCGGAATCCCAAGAAGTGGTACTAGAAGAATCAGATCTTTTATCTTCGTCAGACTCAGGATCTTCATGAATAATATTGATAAAAGGAGTAGGAGCTATATAGCCTAGTCCGCATTTCGTCCTTCCATATTTCAGAGGAGGAATACGAACAGGCATTTTTCTTCCTTTCCACTATTGAGGCCAGTCTTGAAGTCATAGCCCATATTTTTGATGATGTCTTTAGATTGCTGACTATAATGACGTAGTTGTAATCTTCCAGTGTCATCATTTTTGTCTTCATCTTCTAAATCAGAAGGACTTTGGGGCCCTTTATAGAAGAATATTGGAATGTCTCCTGGCTTTCTGCTGGGAACTAGAAAGTATGAAGATTGTACAGGTTCTAGGGATACATCTGTATGAACAGTCTGTACAACCCCTATGGTTATTTCGTTCAAGTTATCTAACAAATGTAAATAACTATGAACATAATTACACACATCAGCATACTGCAAAGATGGAGACTTTTCATTAAATGTAAAAGCAGCAGTATTTACATTGGGAAAAGGCTGAGCCTTAGAGATTTTAGCCAAGTCAATGACTAAAGGGGGAGAAGAAGAACGAGAAGAAGCGTTGTTTCGATTAAGATCGATAACAAATGGCTCAGAAGAGGTGAGCTCCCTTGAAGCTTGAGATGGAAGAATAATCCGCCCTTCAACTGGAATTAGCAGAGTATCTTGCGTAGATGACTGAGATAGTGGAGAGATCCGTCCACTCACTGGAATGATTAAAGAACCTTCTCCAGAGAGTTTGGGAGATTGTTGTTGAGTAGTTCGACCTTTAACAGGGATTATTAAGGTCTCACTTTGTGAATCCTCTTTCTCCATGGCTTGTATGATCCTTGTATACTCTTCTTTGTACATCCGGGAATCATTGAAATAAGCTTCAACCCCATGGAAGGGATTTATATCAGCAACTTCTTTTTGTACTCTTCTGTAGTTTTATTATTTTTCTGCTTGATTCTAATAAGAGCAGACATAGTCATGTCATTGAGCCCTTCATAGAACCGTTCAAGAAACATCTGTTTGAAACCGAAAAATAAAGTAATGCTCCCATCTGGGAGACTTCTATACCATTCATAAGCCGTTCCCTTGAGACATCCAACAAACACCCGAGTAAGGAGGACGTCGCTTGGTTGCAGCTGATCAGTCATCACTTCAAAGTGATTAATGAACTGACTTGGAGAAGTGGTTCTATCATAGAATGAGATAGTGGGAGGCTTGTATTTAGGAGGATACGATACTTGCTTCCATTCTATCGGATAAGGTTGTTTGATGCCTAACCTTTGTAAACCATCATTCTGTTTGAATGCCTCGAATTGAGTTCTGAGATTCCTCAATTCTTCGTTAACAACTCCAGAAGATTGTGGAGTTGTAACTTGTAGAGAATAGTTGGGAGGAGGAACAGCATTGGAAGCACTACCCCCAGCTCCAGAGAGACTAGGGTTTGGTTGAGCTGGTCCAGGAGTATTGGATTGTACTGCTGGAGGAACTTGTACTGGACTCATATCAGTGTCAGTTGGTATGGCATCTGGTACAGTCTGTCGATTTTGTATCTGTGTTGCCATGAGTTCATACATCGACTTCATAGTATCAGCCATAGACTTCATTTGTTGTTCCAAAGAAGCAATTCTTTGATCTTGAGGAGTCAAGGAAGAAGAAGGTTCATCAGTATTCCCATCAACCATATAAGTCGTGACTGTACGAGGAATTATTGATGAACTGGTAGATGTTGTTTGTTCTGAATCATTGCTTTGTGCATCAAAGTCAATTATAGGAGAACTACCCCCAGTAGGAAGAGGTGGAAAGTTAGATTCTCCAAGGAATTCAGAATCATCTTCAGAGATCAAATTTCTTTGACTAGAGGCCAGGACTCTTGCTCTGGTATTTCTGTATACTCCATCTGGACTACCAACTCTACCCCCAGCATCCCGAGAGGTCATATTGACAGAAGCAAACAAAGGCTCATCTTCATCATGCATAGGTTCACACTGAATCCGATTGAAGATAGATTGTCGTTTTGTTTGACATCTGCATTGCATTGTGATTCTTGGCTGGAAGTCATATTCATGATCAACATGATCATGAGCCATTGATTGACATCTGCATTGAATTATGACTCTTGGATAGAAGTCACATTCAGCATGGTCCTTTGACACAGAATCACTTCTTCTCTTCTGTTGAAGATATTCTCGTAAATCTGTTTGTGAAGATTGAGGAATATATTTCCTGTTCTTGGGTCTTGATGGTTCTTGATTATATAGAGAATGATTAATATGAGCCATATAGTTTCTTGCATACTCTGCATCTGGATCTCTTATCCTTGTTTCCAACTGGTATGGTTTCTTAACACCAGAAGTGTTAATTTTTGTTCTTAGATCAGTTGGAAGTGACACATTGGTTTTGGACACATGGAGTTTTCCTTCCATTGATCTGGATATTTGCAGAGAAGGAAGAGTTGAACCACCCCCTTGATTAGGGGTTGGTAACAAACCTTTTCTAGACAATTTCTGTGCCCAATTCGAAGAAGTCATAGAATAAAACATTAAGGAATGTTTCTTCTTAGACTCATTCAAGTTTTGAGACATAGAATGTCCAAAAGGAAGAGTAGTCAAAAGACCATCTCCTTTTATTTGACTAACAAAATTATTAGTCAAAGCTGTTCCTGAAGTAAAAACTACAGGAGCAGAAGAAACAACTAAAGAGTTATTTCTTTTCGAAGGGACTTTGTGTGGAAGACCACCCCCAGTACTGGTAGAACTTGGCAAAGAGGAAGAGATAGCTAAAGAGCTATTCTTCTTAGATGAAATACACGCTGAAATAGGCTTGGTTAAAGAACCAGTGCTGTTGGCGTGACTTTTGACTTTGGAAATACACGCTGGAATAGATTTGGCTAAGGAGCCAGTATTGTTAGCGTAATTGTTGAGGTTGAAATTGCACGTTGGAACAGATTTGGCTAAGGAGCCAGTACTGTTAGCGTGACTTTTGAGGTTGTAATTGCACACTGGAACAGATTTGGCTAAGGAGCCAGTACTGTCAGCGTGACTTTTGAGGTTGAAATTGCACGCTGGAACAGATTTGGCTAAAGAGCCAGTACTGTCAACGTGACTTTCAACTTTGGAGACACACACTGGAATATATTTGGCTAAGGAGCCAGTACTGTTAGCGTGATCTTTGATTGCTATCATCTTCGAGCGCACAAGAGTGTGCGTGCTTGCAGTAGAGTTCTTGCCAGTGTTAGGAGCAGACACTGTGGCAGAGACTTCACCATTGGCTGCCAACTGATTCTTAGGGACATAGATAGAGTGTCCCTTCGACTTGGCAGTGATGATGGAGGCTGTAGTGGGCTTACCACTCTTAGCCCGCTGTATTTCTTCATAGGCGAGTTGATCGAATTGGATCGTCATCACCTTCTTCGTCGAGCCGATTGACGAAGTATCGCATTGAGTTGTTGCAATCTCAGAAGAGGAGATGGTTTTCTCCAGCAGAGTCGCCAATTTATTTTCCATAAATAAATTCCTTTATTTATTGTGTATCTGGGAAAATTACAACTGTGGGAATATGATCTAGAAGACGATCGCTTTATCCCTTGGACTATGCGAAGAAGAAAAGCTCTCAAAATTTTGACAGTAGATAACTATGTATCCGTACAATGAATAAGAAAAAGAACTCTATTTATAGAGTCAAAAATAAAACTGAAAAGATAACTGTCTTCACAGCCTGTGCTTAGTTGAAAATCACGCAGGATTTAACATACGCAAGGTTGTGAGAAGTTACTGGACGTGGCCTGTAACTGTTAGACACATGGCAATCATGCATGAGTCGTGTGCAAGTTACAGGACACGCAGGCGAGAGATCAGTGGCATGGCTGCCACGTACTCCAATTTGATGAAATCTACGCAGACTTGTTGAAGACGAAATCCACGCAGACTCGAGGTAGAAAGCTTCAAAATCCACGCAAACTTGGGGCAAGAAGCTTCAGAATCCATGCAGACTTGGTGAAGACGAAATCCACGTAGACTCGGGGTAGAAAGCTTCAAAATCTACGTAAACTTGGGGCAAGAAGCTTCAGAATCTACGCAGACTTTGATGAAAAAAACTTCAGAATCCACGCAGACTTGAGGAAAAAAACTTCAGAATACACGCAGATTTGGGATAGAACTGCCAGCTGTCTTGATTTGGCGTGTCTTGACTGACACAAAATCTCTGACAGTGATTGCTTTGTCAGTCGCATTAAATGACAAGAAACCCTTTTTGGTACGCCAACTCGATGAAGGCTGAGTCTTGCTGAAGAAGATTTCGAAAGTCACGCAATAGACGGCGGTGATCTCTCGAGTTCTGTGCATACGTGGCATACGAAGAGACATTCTTCGACTGTCGTGCTGTCAGTCATAATGACTCTCTGACAAATGATGAGCTGTCTCCCAGCGTGATTTGTAAAATATTGTCTGGATCAACTGAGCGTGACTTTTGACTCTGTCTTGATCAACTCAGCGTGACTGTCATTTTTAAATGTCTACAGTGACAATCACAGGCCAGCACGAATACTGGGATCCCGAAAGACCAAAAGGAGTAAAACCGTCAGAAGATAGTCCCAACCTGACATTTCGCGGATCTGAAGCAAAATCTGGATACACTCGATCAAAGTGCTTCCACGCTTCTCCATCGGATGGGTGATCCAACACTCCTTCAATCTGTTCTCGCATGTACCAACTCATATTTTTGGCCGTCTCTTTCACCATAAATAATCTTTGCAACCGCGGCGTTAAAGGCAAGTAGTGCATTGAATCGGTCGATCTTCTTGCACCGGTAGACCTTCTTGTACTAGTTGTCTTATAGCGATCAGCACCACAAAATCTGCACACATCTGCGTCCTTGTCATCTTTGTAGTACAGCATGCACCCATTGCGACAGGAATCGATTTTCTCGTATCCCATCCAGAGCGATCTCACCATCCTCTTAGACCGGTTGAAGTCTTTAGGCAACTTAGCACCCGCCGGCAAGATCTCTATAATCAGCTCCAACACTCGGTTGTAGCATTCTTGCGACATGTTAAAATCTGACTTAATGCTCAACAATCTTGTAACCACCTCCAACGGTGAATGATCCTCACAACCAGGATACAATGGAGTCCTTGCATTCTCCAGCAACTCCATGAACTGTGCAGCATCGGCGTTCGGTGCCTCCTCAGGTGCATCATGAACGAAACTAGGCCCCGCAGCGTCGAAAACCATGTTCACGCACCCATCGTCGTATGCATGATTATCTGAAACAAAATTAGGTCCCGCATGCATATATGGCTCAACATAAGGCTCCGGCTCTGATGCTAAAGACACAAGTTCTCCGTGTGCGGTCCACTGATAGTAATTAGGCGTGAAATCCTTCGAGTACAAATGATATGTCACTTCCACTTCTGGATAATATTTCACGTTATGACATTTCACACACGGACACTTAATTTTGGTGCCGTCCATGTACTGAGGGAACGCCTTAGCAAACTGCAAGAATTGCTCTACTCCCGCTATGTATTCATCCCGCACACCACACATATCATCAGGACGACGATTGTACATCCATGAACGATTCCGCAAGTAGTAATTCATATCCATTTGGAAATAATTCTGCAAAGATGGACACACATTATCCAACAGGCACAAATTCGTATATTATGTCTTATTAGGGACACATTAGTAGCGGACAGTTACTAATATCAATGATATGCAATCTAGGTCAAACTAGGTTGTACTAAGTCAAACAAAGTCAAACAAGGTCAACCTAAGTCAAACAAAGTCAAACAAGGTCAAAGTAGGTCAAGGGTTGACCTATAGTTGACTTTTTCAACTCTTAGTCCAATCTAAGTCAAATATCCTATTTCTAGTCATTACCTACCAAGGTACCGTTTACCTTATCGCTATTGGTATCCCAATACCAATACCTTAAGTTGGTACCCTTTACCTTATCGCTATT